>SZWC01005886.1:115664-128338 GCA_023375785.1 Penium margaritaceum
GGGAGAGGGAGGGGAAGGGGGAGGGGGAGGAGGGGGAGAGGGAGAGGGAGGGGGAAGGGGAGAGGGAGATGGAGAGAGAGCACACACGGCCGTGCACGTGCGCACGGCCAAACAGCAGAAGGGACGGCGGAAGCCGCCGCTTATGCTCTATAGCTGCAGAAGAAGTCGAGAGCGGCTGCAGCTCAATCTAGCGAGACGTAGGCCGTCAGCCATAGAAAGAAACTGGCGTATGTCTCTGTCGGGTCTACAGGTGGAATTCGGCTGATCGCCATGTACCCAGCAACCGTACCACCACCGCCACCGTCACCACCACCGCCACCGCCACCGCCTCCGCCACCGCCACCGCCACCGCCGCCACCACCGCCACCGCCACCGCCACCGGTTCGGCAGGCAGACAACCCCGAGATTGCGCCTGCTCGGTTCTGCACTAGGCGTTAGCCAGTCGCTACGAGCGGACAATCAGAAACGATCGAGCGTGGCGGGCGGGAAATCGACTGAAGAACGTTTCCGGCTGTGTGACTGCGGGAGAGGCTGGCGCGAGGGGGTTGCATCTCTTTCCCTTTACCGAAGAACATCCCCTTCCCTTCTCATCGCAGGGATAGGCCCCCTCCCTTCCTCCTCCTCCTCCTGCTTCCCCTCACTGGCCGGTCCTGTTCCCTTACCGAAGAGGTTCCGGCGCAGGTCCTCCTGCATAGTGTCGTTGTTGCACACGAAGATGTAGCCGCCCAGAGCCTCGCCCCTCGGCAGGGATTCCTCCGGCGGTAGCGACTTGGGCTTCCTGTCCGCCGCTGGCGGCGGCGATGATGGCGATGCTGCTGTCCCTGGTGATGCTGGGGCGGGGCTGTGTGGGTACAGCGCCAGGCTGCTGGTGAATACCCCCGTGCCGGTCATTGCGGTAGTGGTGGTGCTGCTGCTGGTGTGCGTTCGAGACTGTTACGTTGCTCGGGTTAATGTGCTGAGGAACTTCAACGTGGCGGGACGGATGCGTGTGCACAGGGACGATGCTGCGTAAGCTCCTCCTCCGTTCTGTCGATGTCTGCCGAGATTGTGTCTGATGTAACGAGCTCGTGCTGAATTACCTCCGTTAGGGCAATGAAAGGAGTGTCAAGTTCTGAGGTCTGGACAGTAAATATAGAGGGTGCGATCGCAGGCGCCTCCGCGGCTCCAGCGCTGCGCCGGCCGACACCGCTAGCTTACTGCGCTGCTGCGTTACGTTCTGCACCACTCCCAGAGCCAAGCTTTCTGGGGGTCGCTGCGCTTGATCTTCATTATCGCCCGAATTTCCGCCCTACGGCCGCAGCAGGTCGGCCGACTGCGATTTGTGGCGCTGCGGCTGTGGCGCTTCCTCAGCCGGCAGTGCCGCGCTACGTGTCGACTTGTGTTGGCGGTTTCCACGAACCGACGGATGGGCGTGGGAAGGAGTTGGCGGCTGCCCGCTTGAACGGTCGATTATTCTGAACAGGGCTATGTGGTAGGCTCGTTTGCGAATCTATTTTCGAATTTGCACTGGGTTCGCGAAACTTTTTCAGAATAAATAGTCAAACGTGTCGTAAACATCGATGAAGTTATCAGCATAGGCCCTAAAAACTCCCAGAAAGGTGAAGGCGGAGAACGAGGCAGGGGGCACGAACATGCCTCGGAGACGAGGGCGGCGGGAAGCGTCCGAGTCCGGGACGACAATTTCCAGGCGTCCGCAACAATCTCCGTGGAGAATACGCAAGATGCGCATGGTAAAGCTTGCCTGGAATTGACCTGCCACCTGTCAGAGAAAACAGATCGGCCGTCGGATTTGACCAACCGACATGTCGAGTCAAACCTTCGCCTTCTTTTCCTTTCTTTGAGAGGCATGACACCTAGACAATCGCAGTCGTCCAGCCAGCGATTAAAAATGTTGGGAAAATGTTTCATCGGTTTCTTCCATCATGGGTTCGACGGGCAAACCACTCTCGTCCAGACTTTGTCTCATGCACATGTACGACAGATTTGGAGAGGGTGTGTCGGCAGCGGGCCTGACCCACCAACCAACAACTCCCTTCACCCAGAATGTCAGGTCAAGAAGGCAGAAACAACCTTCGAAGCCGCCATTTCACCGTCCACCCTCTTTTTTGGGGGGTTACCTAGTAACCTAGCCTGTCGGTGCGATTAGCTCGAAGGAATGACATCGACATGTCCATTAACGACGACCAAAAACGTCATCGTGCAGACAGCAGTCGTCATTTCTATCCGACAAGCGCATACAGCACGTGACCACGAAACCTCAAGGGGCAACTTTGCCAGGCAGACTTTTAGGGTGGATGTCCTAGTTGCCCCCATCGTCATTACACCATTTTCCCGCTACCCCCATTCTCGGGATTAATATTGTGTCACCCCCACTCTGAGGATTATCTCCAGCTCGCCACTGCTTTTCGTGCTCCAAGAAATGATCTCCAGAGTACCCGTTACAGACGTAACATTTTATTCTTCTTTCCTCCACCTAAAAATTATAATTTGGACTAGAAAAATCACTTCAAATGTCAAAAAACTTTAGGCCACTTCGTGTCCAAGCCCCATACTACTGCGCAGCCATCCTGTAATGTTAAACTATGATTAGCATGTTCCGCATTATATACATGAGAAAGCAATGTATCCACAAATAGAGCTTCTATTTTATCGGCCAAGAAGTCAGATGTATTTAGTAGAACGTGGGTAGTTCACAAGAGTGAGGTACACAACACAAGACAATTCTACGAATGGGGATAAAATTGATGGCTTGTATTTAGTAGTGTTACGCCGAGCGGAAGGTAGGTGGTTCACAAATATGAGGTGCGGGACAAAAGGCGGTTTCAGGTTTTGGGCCAAATGGATCATTTGTATTAATGAGTAAGTGTACTTCAATGACAATTTTCGAGTGTGTAGAGCACTTATGTACAATACCAAAAATGAGAATGAGGCCTAAGTCGGGTCATTGGCGTTCGAGCCAAGCGACCTGTGCGAAGTCACGCCATGAGTGGCGAATTCGAGAAGCTCCGCCGACAAGTCGGGGGGGCTTCAAGATTCTCTCGAAGTTGTCAGAAAATTCTGGAACAGGACAAAGGATGTCGGGGCAGTTGGCCAAAGTACCCTCCGCGGAGCGGCGAAAACATCCGAAAATCACAACACAACGTGACATGAAATGCCCACTCGCGAGTTTGAGGGACTAGTGTACGTCATGGATGTAACAAGCAGTGAGTGCACTTTGATGATTAGTGTCGAACATGTCGAGCGTACATATGAAGTGACAAGAATCATCATGAGGCATATATTGGGTCTTCGGTGTTCAAATGGAGTGACACTAGTGACGTTGTGTCGTGAATGGCCACTTGAAGAAACTCCCTCGAGAAGCTGGGAGGTTACGACATTATTGAGGGACAATTCTATAAGAGTCTAGTGTCATCCAGAAGTCAAACAAACAATACTGAAACGTCGACCCTGTTTGCAATACTTATGTCAACCCTTCTGGGAAGTTATCCGAAGTGTGATAACCCTCAAAAGTCACACCAAAGGTCGGGAGAGGTGGCCAAAATTTCCGCAGTCAGCCTACAGAAACAGTCGTGAGGTGGACAAGCCGTGGGCCATAAAACTAAGGACAGAAATACCCACTCGCAAAGTTTAGGAACTCTTGTATGTCACGGACGTAACACTTCCCCCCCCCCCTCCCCCCTATAGCCGCGACGTCCCTTCGCGTTGGCAGACGTAGGCGGATGATTCCTGTAGTAGCCGTAGCAAATGATCGAAGTCTCGGAGGTCATCTTAGAGCTGCATGTTATGCGCAACATCGAAGCCATGCCACTTGATGAGATCCTAGGTCTTGTTCCCTGGACGTTGATGTCCGAGGAGGTTTTCAATCACTTACCTCGCATCCTCATCCACATGGATAGGAGACGGAAGAGCGATGTATCGGCTAGGAAAGATCTTGCTAGGATACCAATAGTGCTTGAACTTCTTTTCATGGAAGACTGGGTGGATTGCCATTCTGTCTGGTAGGCAATGTCGAGTGACAACTTGAGCTTGCATTTGCTTAATCTCAAAGAGGCCCAACCATAAAGATTGGAGCTTCACGGAGTCGTATCTGCAGAGTTTGATACTCGATGAGCTCGGGAGGACACGATTGCTAGCGGTGGACACGTCATTGTTGCGATGTCGGTCTGCAACTCGCTTTCTACCCACTTGTGTCTTTGCGAGAGCATGTCAGCTTTACTCCCAAAGACAGGAGAAGTCGCATCGCTGGATGTTAGCCATGGGAGAATCGCTCTAGCTCTGGAATCCTGTGATTGTGGCGGCAAATTCGTCGCAAACCACCTTGAACGGAGTTTTACATGTTGTCGTGGAAGCGATTGAACTGCATGCAAGTTCCGTGGTTGGTGGATTTACTGCCCAATCAATGCGATGTGGCTTGCATAAAGTGCGGAGGAGTTATATGAACATTTGAATCTGCCGCTTTGTCTACCCGTCGGTTTGAGAGTGGAATGTAGCAGATGCTAGATCCGATTGCCATAATGCATCAAGAAAGACTACTCATGCGACCGTCCTTGTTGTTGATGATGGTATGTGGCACGATGTGTACCCACACAATTTGATTGAGAAACAGTAGTGCTGTTCCTTTTGTGACAAAGGTTGTATTCTTTGGAATGAAGTACGAAGTTTCCAAAAACTTGTCCACTATCACGAGGATCGTGTTATGGCCCTCAGGAGTGGCGGACATCCCCGTCACGAAATCCATGTTCATGTTGACCCACGGCTCCCTCGGAATAGGGAGAGCTTGGAGGAGCCCTGGTGGCCTCATGTGGCGTGATTTTGCCACTGATTGTGGCCCTCTCCATGTCTCTGGCTCCTGTCAATCATGAATCATTTCACCAACATTGTTTTTATCTTCTTTGGTAAAGTCCGGCTTTCCCTTCTCCATGTTAGCATGTCCGCTTCAAAGTGTGTGTTCCTTACACGTAATCAGTTAACATAGCGTGTCTCATCATTTTATTGCCATATATGGACCAATAGTAGATATCATTTGGTTTGATGGATGTACCATGTTGGCGACTCCGCATCGGTCCTCAGGTCCTCAAACTTTGCTTACCACTAGTTCAGTTTTTGTTCTCACTCCTATGATCTCTACAAGAAAGTTATGGCAATTAGAGTAATTCAATACTTAGATGTGGCCAGGTTGGGATGAGAAGGGCGTTCGATGTGACCTGTCCATGGTTTCTTAAGGGAGAGGCGATGGACAAGGGTCAAATGTCAAATGCTTGCATGAAGTCGGAAGGGACTTGCACATGCCAAAGCGTTGAGTGAAATAATAGAAATCATTAAGGAGAAAGCATCAGAGAATGGCAGGGAGATGAGAAAGCGGAAGCTCAACAAATCAGTGGGACGGTACACATACCAACTTAGTTGATACAAACAAAAATTGTAGACAAATCATGGGTCTTCCAGAAAAATTCCGTGAGCTGAAACATGGAAGGGACAAAATGAAGAGTAACATCGCCAACCTCAACAATGCTATGCACTTTGTGGTGCTCCACATCGATGCAGTTGGTGTGCCTAAAGTGCGCTACAGAGATCTTGGAAATGGTAAGACCATGCTAACTGTGGGTGTAGAGAAGGATTAGAATAACTAGGGGGTGGCCATCTCAACATTGCTAGAGCATTGTATATGGCCATGTACGCACCCTCGTCGGTCCTACAAGCAATACAACCGTATTTCTCCCTTGTGTCAGGATATGGCAGACTGGCCAACAAGGAAGAAGAATCCATTCCAGTTCCACGCATCCGAGTCCTGGATACAATCATTGTTGGCATGATTATCAAGAAGTGACATATTGGACCAGGTGCGCAAGATGAGGTCCGGACGGGTGCACTCAATAATGTATCACAAAACACATATAGTTGAACTCAAGTGGGAATTGTGTGGCTCATGTGTGTTCTAAGCAAGAAGATTCATCCTGTAGGTAATGTTCAGATGGGTTATGTCGGCTGGTATATGAGAACAACGATGCTGGATTGGAAGGTGAAATCAGACAGGGCTTACCTGTCTTTCTATTCTGCATACCAGAGAGTGCAATCTAGGTCCTTCAGGGTCCTGTCGAGGTCCTTCATCCGATACGCTTCGAAGAGGAGAGCCTTCATCGCGGCAATCACAGAGGTGGAGGATGTGAACCGAGGGCGCGCGGCGTAACGGTCACACGCCAAGCCTTTGGAATAAACCTCCCAGCCATCAACCCCTTGGTATGAGGGCCAATCCATGAGATGCCACACGTCCCTCTTCTAGCAGCAAGACTGCTGCTAGTGATTGAGGTTCCCGCCGTGTAACTCACTTGACGGCGTTTGCACTAAGGTCAATTGCAAAAGTCTTGTAGGATTGAATGGATGCGTGCGAGGCAATGCATGGGACAGAAGGAGAGTAGGGCGGGGAATAAATCCTTCGACTTGATAGATCAGTACAAAGAAAAAATATACAAAGTCTCTTGGTAAGATTGGTATGCCTAGAACAAATCCTAGGCCTCCTTATGCACCAACCCCTATGAGCCAACCAAGAGCCCCTTGGCACTCTGATACCCACCACTAAGGTTTAAGCATATAACTAACAATACTTCATGAAGTACGTGTTGCGAGATTTCTAACAGCTCGAAGAGTGTCTCAATCCATAGAGAAATGGCCGTTTGAGTGCTCTACACGTGACTGCCACTAGCAGCACGGCCAGCGAGGGTCATGACCGCCCAAAGTGCCCTTATCTGTGAATGCACCTCCAACCGCCATCTTGAAGCATCCTTGTCGGCTAAGTGTCCATTCAGGGGCACTTTAGGTGTAGTGGGCGAGAAAGTCGCTATGCAGTGCTCGTGGTTGAACAAGTACGTCTCCTGTTTCTGGAGGTGCACCTCCCACCCATGCACGGGCGTGTCTTTCTCATCCTTGCACCAAATGACCAGGTTTTGGGGTCGGTTTCACAAAGATTTTCATGTAAAAGACAATGAGAGTATGAAACCATGCATCTAAAATCAACATGATGACATGATCACTGCCTCGACGGGCGGCTCCCATAGCATCACCCCCACTCCGAGGGTGCAACGTCCCGGTGCACTCCTGGTACGCTCTTAGGACCGTGCTTATTGCACCGCCCTTGTAGAAGTTGTATTCAGGGATCCAATAGCTGTGCTCATGCCCATCTCTAAGCAATTGCACCAGGTACTGCCACCAGTTGATGTGCTGACTGTGCCCAAGAATCTTCTCCACCATGTACTTTTCCACACCCTCCACCAAGACCAGTGGAGGAGGAGCCGGTCCCCGTACTGCGTCCTGCGCATCAGGCTCCTTGTAGGCCTTGAGAATAGAAGCATGGAATACGGGATGGATCCCATAGTGGTCCAATAGCTCCAACTCATAGCTCTTTACTGACCGCTTCTTTTTTATCGTGAAAGGACCCACCCAGTGAGGCTTGAGCTTGTCGCTAACCACCTGGCCAACTGCACATTCCGTGAGCTCAGCAACACCTTCTGGCACGCAGAGAACTCCTGAGCTGTCCGGTGTTGTTTTACTTGCGGCTTCATCTGCTGCTGCTCATTGTGAAGCGTGTCACGTACACCCCACCATAACTCCGTAAAGTCAGTTGCAAACTGCTGCACCGCGGGTAGGTTTGATTCCGTTGTAGTGTCAGACTTGTAGGCTGTATCCCATACACCACTTCAATGGGAGACCGCCCTGTCAAGGCATGCACTTCTGAGTTGTAGGCAAATTCAGCCACCAGGAGCTTGCATTCCTATCCCTCACCATCTGGCTCCAAGATCCCATGCAATAGGTCGTACATGGTTTGGTTGGTGCACTTAGTTTGGCCATCTGTTCGCGGATGGTAGATGGATAAAAGAGCCACAAGGGTGCCTAGCTTCTTGAAGAGTTCCTCCCAAAACTAGGGGGTGAACCGCGGGCCGTGGGTTGAGACGCATCACTTCGGCACTCCGTAAAGTTTGATAGCGTGTTACAAGAGGAGTTGAGCTATCTCAGCTGGTGTGACCTTCTCCATATATGGAATGAAGTGCGCCATCTGTCTAAACCTATCTACCACCGCTAGGAGCATGGTGTTGCCCGTTGCGCCCCGTGGAAGTTCATCCACAAAGTTTTGTCAGTATTCGTCCATGGATGCTATGGCACTAGTAGTGGCTGTAGCTCTCCTGGTACCTGTGTCCACCATGACTAGATTCTTTGGCATGTGTCACAGCTACTCACGTACTCCTTGCAATCTGCTCCTATTGTCGCCCACCAATATTGGCACCCAAGCATCTTCAAGGTCTTGTCGTGGCCAAAATGACCATTCTCTTGCAAGTCATGTGCCTCCACCAAAAATGCTTGTCACAACGATGCACTCCATGGCACCACAATCCGGTTCCCATTCTCACACCACCAATACTGGCCATCCCACTTGCACCCCTTGATTGTACTCCCAGCAAAGTCCTCGTCCTTTGCATACCCAAACATGTTGGGTATGCAAAGGACGAGGAAAAGGATCAAACATGTTGTGGATAATCAAAGATCCCACCAGCATCGTGATCGCATGCACGCTCAATGCCGGGCGAAGCGAAAGCAGGTCTGCCGGATTAGTGTTCCATGGTTTGTACTGGATATTGTAGCCAAAGCCACCTCTTAACATCGCCATCCATCGTGCGCAACGGCGACTCAGGTTCGGCTACGACTTGAGGTTCTTGAGCACGTAGTGGTCCGTATACAACACACACCGCCGCGCCCGAAGGTAGCACCTCCATTACTTGAAAGCCTAGACCATCGTGAGCATCTCACCTCATGAATTGGGTAGTTAAGCTTAGTTCCTTTTAGCTTCTTGGAATAGTACGCAATTGGCTGCAACTCCATCCCTTGGTTCTGCAGCAGCACCCTGCCAAATGTATAATCACTCACATCCGTCGCTAACACGTACTCCTTGCTCGCGTCCGGATGCACCAATACCGGTGCCTCACATATAGAAACCTTATTGGTCCAAAGTCTTGTCCCTCCTTTGCACCCCACTTGCATTGGTGCCCCTTTTTGAGAAATTCTATCAAGGGTGCTCCCATTGCCGCGTGCCCCTGGATAAACCTCCGGAAGTAGTTTGTGAAATCCAGAAATAACTTAGATGTCTCGCACGCACGCCGGCTCTAACCACTCCTTCACTGCTTTTGCCTTCTTTGGATCCATGCGGATCCCCCTCCCACAGACAATGTGCCCGAGGAACTCAACCTCCTGCTTTGCAAATGCACTCTTGCTAAGTTTGACAAACAGCCGCTCCTTTCTCAACACTTCCATCACCTTCAGCAGGTGCTCTTGGTGCTCCTCCACCCTCTGCAATTACATAAGAATGTCGTCGAGGAAGACAACCATGAATTGGTCTAAGTAGGGATAGAACACCTGGTTCATCAATGCCATGAACGTAGTCGGAGCATTTGTTAGTGCAAAAGGCATCACGAGATACTCAAGGTGTCCATAGCATGTCCGAAATGTAGTCGTTTCCACATCCTCCTCCACAACGCGAAATTCGTGATACCCCGATCTCAGAATCTGTTTGCTGAAGACGCATACACCCTGCAGCTGGTCGAACAACTCCTTGTCCCATGGCAATGGTTAGTGGTTCTTCACCATGATGTTATTGAGCGCTCGGTAGTCCACGCACATCCACAACTCTGTGGACTTTGTGACGAACAGTACTGGCATAGTGTATGGAGACATAAACGGCCGAATAAAACCCTAGTCCACCAACTCTCCCAACTGCTTCTTAAGCTCTGCAAACTCTGCGTTGCTCATGTGGTTATAAGTCCGCACCGATGGTGACAACCCTGGCAGCACCTCGATCTTGTGGTTGACTTGGCGCCGTGGCGACACTCCCATAGGAAACTCCATCGAGAAAACACCCCTGAACTCCTCAAGTATCTCCCCAACACCGGGAGGCAACTACGGAGCTCCTCCTCTTTCCATTGGCATCCCTTCACTCCTCGAACCGCTACAACCTATTGCGCTGGTGCTTGTTGTGGATGCATCCATGCCAAGTAAACCTGCCTGCCCTTGCGCTCTCACCGCTTCAACTACTTCAAGTTGATGACTCGCCATTGCTTCCTCGCTTCCATCATATCTGACTCCTCCTCACCTTGCCAGAATGGCAAAGTCAGATTCGTGTCGTCTGCCTTCATGACCAACCAGTTGCACCTCCAATCATGCTTAAGATTCCAGAATTGCAACCAATTCCGGTGGATCAAGTAGTCGTAATCATCCATAGGGCAAGTGTGGAACTCCGTGTCACACACAAACTCATCCATGTGGACCTTGTGCTTGATAAGAGGCATGTCACACTTCACCACTCCGGATACCTGTTGCACCTTTGCTGACGTCCCTGGCTGCTGTGCAAGCTCTAACCTCGCAGCCAACTTGTTGTTGAATAAGCTATGGCTCACGTTGCCATTTCGCAGTCCACGTAGCTTCCTCTAACCCTTAAGACTCCCCTCCAGATTATCAAGAACCAACTCCAGAATGATCCCTGGAAACTGCCGGGTCTCCCCTTCATTCCGCTACAGCACTTGAAGCAAATCCTTAATCGACAAAATATTTTTGGACTAGTGTTCTCCCTTGTGGACAAAAAGACTTGCAATAGTAGGTTGTCCCCTCCTTACTGCTGCTGCTTGTTTCCCTACTATACCTTGCGCTAGGGGTAGTCTCGCTTGCGATGACCCTCCTCAACACAAGCCCAACACTTGCCTCTCAGTCCTTGCTGCCCGCCCGCATCCCGCTACGAGGCTTGGATTGCATCCACCTCCATGGGCACAGCCTGACATGGCTACTCTACCCGTGATTGTGTTGCCTAGTCGGTCTGATCCGCATTGTAGCTTATCGCTTCGATGCGCTCAGCCGCCAAAACCAGCTCCGCAAAGGTCCGTAATCCGAGCACCGCAAGTTCACATTGGATGTACGGCTTTAGGCCATCATGATAGGGATGGCACGCCTTTGCATCCAAGAGGTCGTCAATATACACCACCATAGTCAGAAAGCGTGTGGTGTAGACCTGGACTGATCGGCCTTGCTTGACATGTTTGATGTCATCACGTGCTACTCGGCTGCCATTGAGGAGGTCAAAATGCACCTAGAGCATTGTCTCAAACTGCTCCCACATCTCTGGCCTCTCTGTTAATGCCCGCACACCGAGCTGCACTTCCCACCCTAAGGGTAGGCTCAACAATGGTTGAAGCCGTCGTCTGGCCCCCAGCCTGTCCGGCAACGCAGCGGCTTTCTGTAGGCACAAAGCCGACCACCACTACAGCACCATTTCCCAAAGCATCATAGTTGCATACTCCAGTCTTGTGGCATCTTCTCTCACGAGAATGCCAAACACTGTGAAATATTGGTTCACTGTGAGGAGCCACTCCTATTCACTGCCCTTGTTGGTGTAGAACTCCGGATCCTCTGGCTTGGGCCACCAAAAGGCAGGTGCGGATGCTAATGTGACACCCTCTAACACACAGTGGATGATGACCTAACCAAGAACGTGAAATTTATTTCAATTAATGAGATCACTGACAAAGAGTGTGCCAGTGATGGCATCACCATCATGGTAGAGCTTAAAAAGAAGTGGTGTCTATGGGCGTGCCTGTGGTGGAATGTACAAGGACGGATGGGACAGGATGGAGGGAGAAGACATGAAGGAGGGGCTGTGGAAGTGGCGACACACAATGCATAAGGGGGTGGGAGATGGGAGTGGGTTTAGGAGGAGCTTAGTGGAGATGGAAGAGGTCAGTCAAGGAGGGATGGGGATGGAGGCACATGTATGGATACATCAATGAGAAGAGACACAAATACAGTGCAAGAGAAAAAGCAGGTGTGGACTCAGGTTCAAAGGCAGTCACAGTTGGAAGCTGAAATGATGGTAGAGGTGTGGGTCGCAAAGCAGGTGTGGGTACAAATACTATAGTGTATAAGAAGGACGATGCAGACAAAAACTTGGGAGAAGGTGGAGATGGATGCAAAGACTAGGGCAAAACGGAACATGCAGGTGTAGGTTTATGCAAGTATGCAAGAGTAAAAACAAGTGTTAGCATAGACGAAGGGATGAAAAGAGGTATGAACGAGGGACAGGATCGTGCGGGAATGGGTGGGGGTATGGGTAGGCATCGAGGAATGGTTGAGGGGCACGAATGTGTGCATGTGTAGGAGAAGAAGCGTGTGTGGATGCACGTGCATGAGTAATTGAGGGAGGGAAGAGAGGGAGGATGGATATGGCGAGTGGCTAGCAGAAGAGAAACCTGTGGCATGTGCATGCATCCATGGGATGCAAGTGGATGGAACACCGATGATGCATAGGCTTAGTGGCGGGGAACGTAAAAGGAGTGGAGACTGAGATAGGAGAGGAATGGACAAATAACAGAGATTATTGGACAGATGTTAAGGAGGGGAAAGAGGAGGATAAAGTGTGCAAGATAAGGAGTGAGCTAGTAAGGTCTAATATGCGAGGATGGCCAGGAGAGAACAAGCATTGGGGGGGGTCATCTTTTCGGTTCGTAGGGTAGCAGCAATGGGGAGGATGGGAGATGGACCATCTCGACCTTGCCACATCGAACATCAGGACATCGATGTGCACCGCGGAACATCGATGTGGTCCATGGCTACATTGACCACATCGGCCCTACGGTCCATATGGGGGG
>SZWC01005886.1:130990-147500 GCA_023375785.1 Penium margaritaceum
CACACACACACACACACACACACACACACACACACATCATATGAGTCCTGGACAGGTACCAAATCACATCTCAAACACATTCGTGTTTTTGGATGTACAGCTCATGCATGGATGCGTCCAGGACTTCGCTCCAAACTGGAACCCAGATCCACGGCCTGCCTTTTTCTTGGGTATAAAGATCATTGTGACATCTACGGAGTATGGGACCCAACGACACAAACTGCTACTCGAGCTCGCCAGCCAATGTTTGATGAAAACAACTCGATCAAAACGAGGAGCCTCCCGACTAAAAAGATCAACACCATCTGCATGGATCTGGCACCTGAACCACTTCAAAAGTTCAATGTTAACCCTGTTGCAGATGAACATGAGGGAGTTCTTCCTCCAGTTTTCCCTCAAGAGCATGTCAATGCAAATCCAGCATAAGCATCAGCTTCAGCTCTGACAATTGCCTCCTCCGCCATTCCAAGCCTACGCAGATCTACAGGTCTGCGTACTGCCCCCAAGTACTTTCAATTGGCGATGGCCACTACCACTGACAACAATGACGAAGTTGTCTTTGTCACAGAGGTCGTTGATCCCATTAGCTACAAGGATGCCATGATTCATCCAGATGGAGATCGATGGCAGCAGGCAGCTCAAGACAAATTCGATCAACATGAAAAACAAGACACGTTGGATCTTGTGCCGCAACCACCTGATCAATCCATCGTTACCTGCAAATGGGTATTTCTTAAGAAACTCAACAGCGTAGGCAAACCTGAATGCTACAAAGCACATCTTGTAGCTCGCGGCTCCAGCCAAGTGCTGGGTGTAAACCATAGTGACACTTTGGCACCCGTGGCTGAGTACTCGTCTATTCGTGCTATGCTCTCACTTGCTGCTGCTAACAATTGGATTCTCTATCAGATGGATGTCAAATACTCATTCCTGAATGGCGCCTTGAACAAATGAATGTACATGAATCAGCCTGAAGGTTTCATTGACCCCTGCAAAGCCCACCTGGTTTGTCGCCTCAAACGCTCTCTCTACGGGTTGAAGCAGGCGCCACGCCAATGGTATGTAAAGTTTTTCCTCAGCAAAGGCCTGAACTGTCTTCACTCAGATCACTCTGTTTAACTTTGGTATGGCAACGAAACCTTAGGCATCATCCTCTATGTCGATAACCTCGTCCTGTTTGGGCCCTCTCTCTTTGTCATTGTCATTTTTTAACAGCAGCTTTCTCAACGCTTCGAGATAAGTGACATGAGGCCCTTGAACTACTATCTCAGAATTCAGGTCTACCAGCCGGCCAGCGGTGGCGAGATCCAACTCAATCAGGCCACTTACACTCAACGCGTTGCAGAAAAGTTTCATCTTGGAGATGCAAATCCCATGGACACTCCATTGGTACACAACATGGTCTCACCAAGATCCCTGCATCCAGTGACATTCTTGCCTCAGCAACTGCCAAAGTCTTTCCTAGCGTAGTGGGGTCTCTTATGTTTGCCTCTGTGGCTACTCGACCTGGCCTCTCCTATGCCGTTGGCATCCTAAGCCAAGGCCATTAAAACAACACAGACAGTCATATCGTCACTACTAAACGTGACATTCGGTACCTGCGCTCTACGGCCACGCATAGATTCCGCTATTCCTCCACCTGCGACGACGTCCTGAGTGGTTTCTGCGTTGCCAACCTGTCTGGCAATCATGCCACCAGTCGGTCCACATTAGGCTATGTGTTCCTTTTCAATTGCGGCTATGTCTGCTGGCGCTCCAAGGAAAAGTCCGTGGTGGCCCTTTCCTCTGTTGAAGCCCACTACATTACAGAAGGCAAGGCCACATGTGAAGCCTTCTGGCTTTGCTTGTTGCTGTCGGAACTTGGGTTCGACCAACTGCCTGATATCCCCATCAGCTTCAACAACGAGGGTGCCATCGCTCCCTCCGAGGACCCTGCTCTCCACAATTCTACCAAGCACATCCGACGCCAGTACCACTACGTTTGTAACGTCGTTGCCAACGGCGAGGTCTGCATGCTCTACATCCTGACTGAGCTTCAGACTGCTTACATGTTTAGCAAGCCAATCTCTGCTGACCACCATGCTGCTCTCTATGCTCGTCTTGGTCTTGTCCTGCGCCCTTCTCCCTCTATCTCTGGATCGCCTCCTTCCATCCCGACTGAATGAGGCATTGGGATGGACAGAGACGGCTGCTGGCAGCGTTGCCCTTGCATTCCATTTCCATGCCCCCCAAATGAGGCGTTGGCATGGACACGAGATGACCATGGCCGCCATGCCCCCTCTCTCCTTCCCATGCTCCTCACATGGCCTCCTGGGTTCCTGCGCATAAGGCGTTGGACCTAGTGGACGTGTGTGGAGTAACTTCTGCTTGCCTTTACTTGCTTCTGCTACCCTCTTCCCCTACCGCCCACTCGCATCACGCTTCAACCTCCGCTTGTGTTCCACGCGTTGCGGTCCTCAATACCTGCCAAATCTCCTTGACTCCTTGCCCACTTTCATTCCCAGAAATCTTTGAATTCTGTCCGTGCGCTCTACTCTCATGGGGGGATGGGCCCATCACTCACTTCTCATTCTCCTTAGCTTCATTATCCTTTACCTCTCTGTAGCTCGTCGTGGAGGCAGTGGATGGTCGTGAGCTCCTCTCGCGACAATCCGTGTTCCCAGATGTCTTAATGAGCAGCTCACCACCAACTCCTGCCCTCCCCCTACCTTTTGCCGGACTTCTTCAAACTTTGTCCGCCTCCGGCTTGCTTCGCATGGGGGAGGCCCTGTGCGCACTTCTTCATTTTCCTCGCCTTCATTGCTGACCAGTGCTCTCTGTCCTCTTGTGGTATGGGGTTGGTGACAGGTGGTCTATGAGCTCTTCCCTTGCTTGACAGCCTGTCACCCCACCCTCTACTTCTACTTTTCCTGGACCCCCTTCTTGTCACCCGTTGTTCATCTCGCACTGGACTCCAGCTTGGCTCCCCCGGTTCTTGCCAGCCCACTGCCTCCCCTTTTGCAGTTCCCTGCTTCCCTGTCTCCTGGAACCACTCCTCTGGTGTCTACCAGGTCGCCACTCTCGCCCTCTTGCTCGGCCCGGCTTGCACGAGGGTGGGAAGGGGGGTTCCAGTCTTGTCTGCGCTCCTCCGTGCCTCGTCCTCAGCTTCCTTCATCCTCTTCTGTGCGGCATGCCATTTTCCATCTTGTGTTCCTCTCCTCTAGAGAATTGGACACACGGGGGAAAATGTTGGAAAATCCCTCTCTCTCTCTCTCTCTCTCTCTCTCTCTCTCTNACACACACACACACACACACACACACACACACACACATATTACTCCTCCGATTGACAATCGGACCACACCGGCAGAAAGCTCATGCCATCACTTCCCTACCCTCCAAGTTTCAGCTCCATCCAACGGTCGGATGTTGAGAAACGAGCAAAAGGAGACAAGGGACATAGTCTATGCCACAAACTGACCAGAAAAGAGAAAAGTGGCATGTTCTGGGCTGAGGGACCTGGCACGGCAAAAAAGATGGAGGGCTGGGAGAGAGGTCACCACTCTCTCTCCCGACTCTCCTGTCTGTCCTACGTGGCGGGGCATGGTATGGCTGTGGGCAGGCCTCTTTAGGTGTCCCACTGATCCATCCATCTGCAGCCCTATCTATCCTGCTCTACTCGTCCTACGACAATGGTTACATGGACATGGACTGCATATATTCCGGTGTGATTTGTGGAAGTCAACGGAATGGCTTTGGACGCAACGACCAAGAGTGCGAGCACAGGCTCCTCTCGGTAATCTGTGCTGACGTGGCAAATGCGAAGCAGCAAGAATGGATATCAAGGACCAAGAGATCAAGAGAACATTTTATCAAAGGAGAAGATGAACAAAGGGACATCACGGGAAGAGCGACGGGCTGCTCGCACCCATCGATCAAGCGAGAGTGTGAGCAATGGCTCCTCTCGCATTGATGAGTACCAAGGGCATTGGACGTCTGCCAACCTTGATTCTCATGACCGGCGTCTGGTACAACGGTGACTGCCAAAGAAAAGACACCAGAGTACCGGATAGTCTGAGGCTCGATGAGCACCTCGCTACTTTGTAATTCGTAGTAATCAAACTAGTACAAGTAGGTAGTAGTTTCATTTACAGATTGCTTTGTCTGAACATCTCCATTTGTCAAGTGTAGTGTATCGTTGGAAAGTGCAAGAGACGAATCGTGTGTTGGTGACCTTCGTCCATTCTCTTGAAGCACTTGTGTGTAGTGTGACAGTGTTTTTTGCAATCTACAAATACATTGTGTACTTCAACATGATCCAACAGCAAGCAGGCTCGTTTTCTTGACATTCCCTGAGACACGTATGATTTTGGGAGAGCACTGATTTTCACATGCTGCATGAATACAAGGACACGTCTATCTACTTCTAGTGTTATGCTGGACCATCCACCTTCCAGGCATTTTGCCCGTTTAGTGTGATTGCAAAAGAAGCTATGGGAACTATACTTAGGAGGTCTGCAACCCCCCCCCCCAACTCGTGTGTAGCAAACCTAATGAAGTAGGAGAGGTCATTGCCTGTAGTCACGTATGATCTCCATCCCGAGAAACATTACTACAACTTCCTTCATCTTGCATGTAGAAAGGAAGAGCTTTGTGGCGTCCTTCACGACCTTCGTGAAGAGAGACTCAATCATAAGGTTGTTGACATAAGAAGGGATGGCAGTGAATTGCTCAAACATCTGTCCTAGAAAGATAGATTGATCGACGGCACTCTGCACATAGCCTACACCTGTCAATGTGTCCATAATATCTTTCTTGGAGCACTACGTTGACTTCTTGAGACTATGGAAGGCCTTGCGTAAGTTCCAGGATCACCAATCTCAAAGCCGGATGGCTATGCCAAGTAAATCCCCTGGTCTAGAGTACCGTGAGGAAGCACAATGTTTTCTTCCATCTAATGCTCCTCCCATTCATGCTGGACCAAAACGCTGAACAGAGTACAAGCTATGGTCTTGTGGCCACTAGTTGTGAAGGTGTCGGTATAGTCAATACCTTCAACCTTTGGGAATCCCTTGGCCGTCAACTAGGCCTTGTAGTGGCCCATTGAGCCATCAGGCTTCATCTTCTTTTGAAGGGGCCACATGGCATGGATGGCCTCCCGCCTTGGCAAAGAGGTCATCCTCATACTTTACGAATTACAACCTCTAGTGCCTCCTCTAACTTGCTCCGATGTTGCTGTTGGTTTTTTCGCATCTCTCATTGTTCTCTGTTGTGTCCTCCCCGCTTGTGTACATCAGCATGATGATGACTGACGGCAAGACTTGACACTATTGGAGAGTCATCCAACGGAGCCGACGCACGCTGAGGCCTACACGCAGTTCGCTGGAGCCTCCTCCCTGCGGTGACGTTCTTAGCTCCATCGGCAGGTCCTCGACGATCCGGCAGCCGGCGGTCACTACCAGTGCAGGTGCTGTCTGTATGTACCCAGCGTTGGATCTAACTGAACCATTGCGTTTGCAGCGTCATGATATGCTCAGGGTCCAAGTCTCATGTTAGCGTGGCACTGTTTGGCACCATGGACTATCGTAGGCACTGCCTTGGTTCGGGCAGCCATAACTACTTCCTCCTATTTTTCTAGTTGTTTCTGACCACACGACTGTATTTACATTGTTGGTATTACGATATGATCCAATTTTCATGCAAAACGGACGACGCCCGGGTTTTGAGCTGTCAGACATCTAGCAGGACTCACCAAGAATGCCACAAAATAGGTCTGTTTTCTGATTGGCTGGTTAGCTTAGTAACAAGCTCTACAAGGCTTGGGGGGAGCTAGAACTTGGAGGGGTCTCCCATTGTTGTTCATTCTTCATTCCTAATCAGTCACTTTCAGTTTTCAGCTACTTTCTGGCGCTAACACAGGCGCGCGCACCTCTGAGTAACAAACCCTGAGCACTCAGACTTAGACTCTACAACAACAAAAAGAGGGGGCAACATACTAAGCAACAAGTGTGGGAGCTCGCACGCTACATCAACAATGCTACTGCCCCAACTTGCGCTTTAGCTGTTTCTAACTTGGTATCAGAGTGAGAGTGTAGCAGTAGCAGCAGACAACTGGCGTATAGGGGCCTGACTACATCGGCAGACCCCCCATACGCGCCAGTGCAGAGGAAATGCTGCCGCATTTTCTCCGGTAGCATTGACCCGCCTGGTGGCGGCGTGAGATTTTTTCCATGGCCATTGGGCCAAGGAAAATACTGCCAAACGTTTCCAGTGCATTGACCCCCACACGTGACATGAGGAGATGAGCGACAGGCCATGTCAAACACCTGCTGGCGACGACGCACATGGCAACATCACCCAGGTACTCTGAATGGCAGCAGTAGCAAGTAACAACAACAGCCTGCAGCCGACAGCAGCAGCAGGAGCTAGCAGTAGTAGCGAGTAGTGGCAGCAGCAGCCAACATAAGCTGTGCGCAATAGCAGCAACAACAACATCGCGTAGCACATCGCAACAGCAATAGCCCGTAGCAACAAGCAGCAACAACAGCCGGTAGTAGCAACTCGCAATAGCAGCAACAACAGAAACAAGTAGCGGAAGTAGTTGGCTACAACAGCAGTTGCAGCAAGTAGCAGTAGCAGCCGGCTACAGTAGCAGCAGTAGCAAGTAGAAGCCAGCAGTAGCCAGCGGTAGCCGGCAGCTGGCAGCAGTCGCTGTAGCAGCAGCCACTAGCAGCAGCAGCTGCAACTGCTCATAGCCCGCTACTCACAAGGAGCGGCAAGCTGCAATCAGCGAGCTTGCTACTCATAGCGAGCTACGAATAGCATGCAGTGAGCAACAAGTTCGCTGCTCGCCGCTCGCAGCTCGCTGCTCATACGGAGTAGCGAGCTCGTTGTGAACACAAAAACAAAAGAAAAAGGGAACAGATAAATCCCCCTACCCCACAAGTGGCCCTGTAGCGGCTGCAGCCGCCGCCATTGCCGTTGTAGCAGCCACGGTAGCAAAAACAGCACGTAACAACTTCACAGCAGCAGTAACAACAGTAGCTGCTGTTGCAACAGCAGCCGCAACAGCAGCAGCAGCACCTGTAGTAGTAACTATAGGAGTAACAGTAGCTGCTGCACCAACATTCGCAGCGGCAGCAGCAACAATAGCAGCAGCAACTGCTGCAACAGCACACCAGTAGCAATAGCAGCAATACTAGCGGCAACAACTGCAGTTACAATAGCAAGAGCAGTTGCCTTATAGTTGACACAACAACGGCTCCGGAAACAGCCGCTGTTGACGTCAACAATCCTTAGCTAACGTCACTGTTGACGTCACTGCTAACTTCATCAACACAAAAAGGGAGAAAATCTATAGCAGCAATCCTACAAATATTGTAGTGATTTATGATTCTGATTATTTAGTTTTTTTCCTATTTTAACGATCCATTGTTTTGTTAAAACAATTTCGGGCTCAAATTCTTTCCTGTTTCTTTTAAATTCGTTTAAAAAGTGCATGGTCGACCCTTGGTTTCGGCGTCGGGTCTAGTTCATTTATTTTGTGACTACTAATGTCGACAAAGAGGACCTTCGTCAGCACGTCTAAGGGGGAGCAGGCGAGCGGGACAGTGGGGTAGCAAGGCAGCCAGGCAATAGGATAGCGAGGCAGCGAGCCTGCGGTGTAGTGCGGCAGTGGGGAAGCAAGAGCAAGAGAGCATGCCAACGAGGCAGCTGGCATGCTCTCAGCTGTTTGAACGTTCGCGCAGACAAACGCGCGAACGTCCAAACGGCCGAGAGCGTGCCAGTTGCGACTGTGCATTCAAGTGTGTGGACGTGACTTGAATTAATCGATCCCATGCCCTTGCCAAAAGGACCTAAACCCAAATCAGGAAGGCACCAGAACATTATAACAAAGTACCATGTATCCAAGAAAACAAAATGTGTTGGTTAACTCTTAAATCCAGTGGATGCATTTTGAAATCATTTCACTTATCCCATAAAATCAATGATAGCAAAACATTCAGCAAAATCCTTTCACTGGAAAAACCATTCATATTGAAATCAAGAATCAGTAGGGTAACGCACTAGTAACTATTGACGTTTGCCATCCTAGGCTGACGTCAGGGCTGACATCAGCGGCACAAAAGAAAAAAACAAGAGGCAACAAAACCCACCATGGCTGACAGCCCCAGTGGGGAGGGGTCCTCCTCTATCGGGGGAATCCCTTGCCCCTCTTTCATGTAGCATTTGTAGCAGTTGCAACAGCAACAGCAACAGTAGCAGCAATAAGAGTAGTAGCAACAGTAGGAACAGTAGCAGCAGTAGTAGCGGTCCACAGACTTCGTCGCCTGCGCCTGTGACAACCTGCCCGCCATTTAGCAACGGCTTGCCAGACTTACATATCAACTTGCAGCACTGTAGGCGTTGGCATCAGAGACTGACATAAGTGCCCTGCCGCCTGTCCTTCCTCTTGGGTATGCCAGCCCCGCTCTGTCGGTTGCCATGCATTACCTGGCGCAACAGCAGACTTAGCACCAGCGGCAGAAAGTAAGTTCAGTCCTTGGCCCCACTCAGAGTGCCGGCCGCAGGACAAAGGACTTTGAGACCCCACCCTCGCCGCTTCATGCCGGTGAGCAGTTATGGAGCTGGGAACTCAGCTCCGGTATCAAGGCACAGGGTGAGGGTTTGTGGGCAGAAAAAATACTTCCGTATGACTCCACCCATGCCAACCAGCTGTATGACGATGGTTGCGCTGTACATGCCCTCGTCCAAGTTGCTCCTCTGACATCACGTCTCGCCTTAGAGCTCTTCCTTGGCAACTTCAACGATGGCGGAACCCCAGACCCAAGAGCCACATGACACATCCTCACCCATCCCCATCGCCTATCCAGCAAGGCTGAGACTAGCCTTCTGCTATGGGAGTTCGACTCACTACACATGCAGGAGACCGAGACGGTTACCTCTTACTCGAAGCGAGCTGAGGACATCCTCCGTCGCTTAGGCACCTCTGCTCCACCCCCTTTGTCCGCGCTCCTCACCATCAAGCGTGGTGCCACCGACGCGTGCGTTGACATTTTTGTCCACTACACCCAGGATGTCCTCTCCACCGTGGCAGCCCAGGGCACCCTGATACCCTAAACATACGAGCTCTTTCTCAGGATTGAGGAGGCTCGTGTGGAGTCCCGTATCGAGCGCAGAGAGGCCCTCGCCTCCCCTGCCATCGCCTCCATGGCCATCACTTCCCCTGCAGCAGTTGCATGCACTAGTTCCTCGTCGTTGGCGAAGAATAAGCGTAGGGCCAAGAAGGGCAAGGGCCCGTAGTAGAAACAGCACCAGTAGCCACCCGGGTCTGGTGGTGGTGGCTCGGTCTGCCAAACTTATGGCCAGTTAGGACACGAGTGGTACACATGCCTGTTACCAATAGACGAGGTGTGCGTCATCGCCACCATGCGTGGCTTGCGTGAGTGACGTCTCGCCTTTGCCATAGTAGATGTCGTTGGCCTTTTTGCCTCCACCCCATCCAGCAGCTACACTCCTCCGACAGCCACATTGGACTTGCCGTCGCTAGTTCCGCAACAGTATCCTCCGCAGCCATCTGCGCCTTCGTTTCCATCTCCGGTGGATTCCTTCTATCCATACTCCAGTGGTGTCACTCCACGCTACGTCTACACTCGCGGACCGTCCATCCGTGAGCGTCAGCTCGAGCTGTTCATCGCGCTCTAGCTCGGCCTGCCTCGTCCTCCGCCTCACGAAAGTGCAAGTTGTGTCACCTCTTGCCCGTTTACCTTGCCCTGCATGACTGAGACTGAGTTGCGGTAATGTCCTCCTTCCTCATACGCTTCGTTGTCTACTGTACTCTCTTCCCCTCTCCATGACGATGTCGCGTGGCTTGATGATTGGTAGTCTTGGTTCGCGCCACAGTCCACCGCATTCGTGTCTCTTGCTTGCTACCATGTGATTGTTAGTGATTTGGCAACTCTGGTCTAGGACCCTACCGAGACCTGAACCATCGACTCCGGGGCCACGCATCACATGACCACCTCTCGCGATGCCTTCACTGTGCTTGGTCCTCTTGGCAATGTGTCCGGTGTCCGTATGGGCTCTGGATAGGTGTTTCCAGTCCACAACGTCAGTGTCGTTTGTTTTCGTGGTCCTGCTAGTGATGTCTTCGTGACTGACGTCCTCTTCGTCCCCGGTCTTGAGCTCAACATTCCGACCGTCACTCTCCTTGGCCGCATGAGCATAGACGTTCTGCACTCGCCTCAGTGCTGGAACCAGGAGATTAGTCGCACGCTTTTCTGCGACGGCCTCCTGTACAGTTTTACTGACCCCGTAGTATTCATCACCCCGCGAGGCCAAACCTTTGCCATTATCCTGGTCTATGTTGAAGATCTCCTCATTGTGTCGTTGGACATGGCTGCAATTCAGAGCGTCAAGGACCAGTTGCACATCGCCTACCAGATAAAGGATCTCAGGTGTGCCCGAGTCTTCCTGAGCATGGAGCTCGAGCATGATCACTCCCAGGGTATCTTGCACATCCACGAGGCCACTTATATACAGACTCTTTCCACTTGCTTCACCGAGGACATGCCCTTGGTGCTGAGTGCATCCTCATCCATCTCACTCAATAGCCAGATGAAGCTGAAGAACTCTAACCCAACCATTGTTGGGGAGCCAGCTGATATGACCACGTATCTGTGAGTCATCAAGTCACTGATGTTCCTGGCTACAATGACTCGTACAAACATCGTGTTCAGAGTGAACCTCTTGGCTCAGTTCTCTTAGGAGCTGTGTCACCTCCACTTTGAGGCCGCAATCAGAGTACTATGCTATGTCGTATCGACTCGATGGCGAGGTCTCATGTTCTGCCACCACCGTCTGTTGTCGCAGTGGGCTACACCGACAGTTAATGGCCGGGAGTCCGGACGGTAAGAGCCGGACAAGCTAGATCATTCTGATTGGTGGCATGGTTGTGTCCTTGTGCAGTGGCAAGGAGGGGTGCATTGCATGCAGCACCGCTAAGGCTGAGTATGTAGCCCTTGTCTCACATGCATGTGAGAGTGTGTGGTTGCGTCATTTGTTGTCTTAGTTGTGTCAGTGTGTGTTGCATCCATCACGTTGCATTGTGATAATGAGATTGACATGGCCATCTCAAATAATGACGACGTGCATCACACACGCACGAGGCACATCAATGTTGAGTATCACTATATGTGTTTGTTGTTGCATGACGGCAGCGTCAGCTTTGTGTGGATTGAGATAGCACAACGACTAGCTGACTTCTTGACCAAGGTACTGAAGTGCGACTCGTTCAAGAAGGCTGTGAGTTCGGTCGGCGTCTGTTTGTGAGTTGTACTCTTTGTCCTGGCTTGCGTCTCTGTGTGCCCTGGGGGAGTCTATCTGTTGAAAGTTTCGGTGCTCGTCCACGTGCTCTGCGTCTTTGAGTCATGGGGGAGTGTTGGTTTTTTTCATCTCTCATTGTGCTGTGTTGTGTCCTCCCGGATTGTGTACATCAGCGTGAAGATGACTGACGGCAAGACTCGAGATGCCGGAGAGTCTTCCGGTGGAGCCGACACACGCTGAGGCCTACACACAGTTTGTTGGAGCCTCTTTCCTGTAGTGACGTGCTCAGCTCCATCGACAGGCCTCCTCGGCGGTCGGGCCGACGGCGATCAATGCCACCGCAGATGGTGTCTGCGTGAGCCTAGCGCTGGATCTAATTGTACCATTGCGTTTGCAGCGTCATGCTGTGCTTAGGGTCCAAGTCTCATGTTAGCCTGACACTGTTTGGCACCATGGACTATCGTAGGCACTGCCTGGGTTCGGGTAGCCATAACTCCTTGTTGCTATTTTTCTAGCTCTTTCTGACCACACGACAGCGTTTACAGTGTTGGTATTATGGTATGGTCCAGTTTTTAGGCAAAACGGACCATGCCCGGGTTGTGGGCTGTCGGCCATCTAACAGGGCTCACCGAGAAAAGCCTGCCTACCAGAAAATAGGTCTATTTTCTGATTGGCTGGTTAGCTGAGTAACAAGCTCTACATAGCCAGGAGGGAGCTAGAACTTAGAGGAGTCTCCCATTGTTGTTCATTCTTCATTCCTAATCAGTCACTTTCAGTTTTCAGTTGCTTTCTGGCGCTAACACTGGCGTGCGCACTTCTAAGTAACAAACCCAGAGCACTAAGACTTAGACTATAGAGCGGCAGACTGAGGGGGTAGCAGACTAAGCAACGAGGGTAGAAGCCCGCATGCTACATCAACAAAGCTACTGCCCCAACCTGCGCTTTAGCAGTTTCTAGTTATTGCGATGTAGAAGAAGAGCTCCAGATGGCAAGGTCACATGCGTGTGGCATGGGCCGGACCTCGGTAAAGTCCGCCGCACCATCACAAGCTGTCGAGAACTTTGGCTAGATTGGCTGACAAGAAACCAAGAAAACTCAATGTAACTCAGTATAGGACGCCTAGAAACTGTGCCCAAATGTTTTTGTGCTAGGATTACCACATACAATGTTGCACGCCAGACGCTTAGACAACAAGGAAACTGATCACTAGGCCCTAGATGGCAATGGTTGGAGATGAACACCATGCTTACAGGTGATCAAGGTGCTCAGCTCACTCTGGGGTATGGGTAGAGAGTGAAGCACAGACGTAAAAGACGGCGAGGATGCAGATGCAATGGTTGTACCTCACAAGCAGGTGGAGGAATGGTAGCAGGGGAGGGTGCAACCTTGGGGGTTGAAGGAAAAGGATGTAGGAAAATAGACCGTCGTAGGGGCAGACGTGGGAGTGGTTGCGGGGAATTCCAGAGGGGCAAATACATGAGAGGCCACAAGGACATATGCAGGGGAGGCCGCAGGGGCTCACGTAGGTATAGACGAAAGTGTGACCATGATGAGCAATGAAGCCACATGTTCAACTACCAAAATGGTTAGATGGTCATCCGTCAACGCCAAAATGCCTGGTGGGAAGGCCCATACGAACCTATCCATTGGCCTAGAATCCCCCATCCAAACAGGTGGTAGCATGGCTGGCAGCCAGAGAGAGGATGTAGGAGAGGTCCTTATAAGTGAGAGCCTAAAAAGAATAGGGCATCTTGGGACTTAGTAGTTCATTGACGAGAAGTGTCCCAGAAATGCCAGACTTTCTACCATGGGACAATGCCAAGACAGACACACATGCGACCCTGTGAGGAGGCTTTCGAGCCATGCTGTTCCATTATGAGCCAGAAACAAGCTAGGGAGTCCCAAATACGTGTGAGCCAAAGGTCGGCACGATGACTTAATCACTGCTTGTATGATGAGACATGGCACAACAGAGGACCGTGCAAAAGGTTTCTCCAAATCCATGTCATGTAAGGGAAGCCCTCACATGCAGATGCCTCCTGGAGACAACACTCAACTTGCAAAGAATAAATCGCATCCTCCATGGTGCAATTTCATCAATCTCACACACCATTATGTTCGGCTATGGTGAGGACAAAAAGCTAGTGAAAGGCACCATGCTTTGCAGTTATCTCTCCCATCTTACAAAAGAAATCCACACAACATATCGACTAGAACATGTGGAGAGTATGAAGGGTCTGACACGAAAGAAATGACCAGTTACAAGAAAACCACCATGGGGTAATTGCTCTTATGGTAGAGGCAGTAGAGCCATCGCATCCGGGTGAAAACTCCGGTCAAGGTGAGGATGTACCGATTGCGTCCCGGCATGGACTTGATAGGGATAGGACCGAATAGGTGTGATTAGACTAGCTCCAATGAGCGCAAGGCCCGAGGGAACAAACAAATGTAATTCAAGGTCGGTGCGGCAATGCAGTGTATCATAAGTGGAAAAGAGACAGTATGACTTGGGCGAATTCTTGAAGGAAGCGGAATCAAAAGGGAGGGCATATTCTATTTGGATGAGCCTCGATCCAAGGTCCGCACTTGCATGACAAGAACGGTAATGAGGGAGTACCGGTGCTCTAACTAGAGCAAACCAGTAACAGACACACATGTATGATGAGAGGAAGGGGTAGAGGAGAGAAAGAGTCCATCAATAATACAGTGAAAATTGTCCGAGACGGATACACAAAACACATAAACACGAGTTTTACGAGCATATACATTTGTCAAATAAATAGGGTGCTCAGTTGCGTAACCTGTCCTGGTACAGGCATGAAAAAAGAGCACGATGAGCTCGAGCGTAGAGACAACGAGCATGTCAGTGATGTACAAGGGGTCAGAGAGACTGTGAAAGCAAGCAACCAAAACTCATGGACAGATCGTGTCTACCTGGACCGTGTGCAGTCAAAACGAACAGACTTGACATGACCAAGGACAACGAAGTTGGCACGATGACACGTCATCTGATAAGTGACACCAAAGTCAAAGATCCAAGTAGCACTTACCTCAAGACTTGTCATCACCAAGCAAGGCGCCATGGACCACTCACCCTCTTTGCGATGCTTAGGAGAACATTCTGAACAAGGTACAAGCACTGGTGCCTGGCTCAGGTTTATCCCCTTTACATATGGATTAAGTTATGCATAGGTATTGTCACAGGTAACGGACACTGCGTGATACTACAAGTGTGGACTACCCAGCTTTGTCAACATACTTGCATTTCTTGAATTGCAAACACAAGGAGTTGAAGAAGCTCCGCAAGGGTACATTCCCCAGGGCCATAGCCGTTGCTCCTTGAGGTCGATGTAGGGGAAGACAGTGTCTCAACTGCCGTCGTCACCGTGGTGCGTCTCTCTTGTTTGTTGCTGGAACTGGCCCGTTGTACTCCGTGTAGTGGTGGACACCACCACACTCGCTACAACGGAAGAACCATTCACTACCAGTGCAGTTGGGCACTGTCTGCTACCATCCCCTGACACACCCCTTTTTCTTGTTCTTCCCATGAGTGGTTGCTGCAATGCTCTGTGTCCCACTCTTCAGGGGAGAGAGTCCTATGACAACTTGTGTGATGCCCATTATGTGATGAAAAGCTTCTACAATTTTCACTTGCATATGTTGGCTAATGAGCCACGAAAGTTGCGTCTAAAGTGGGCAATGTATTATGTCCCACACGTACTCGAGTTCCTAAGCTTTGAGAGTTGGCATTTGTGTCATAACATTTGTGGCCCACAGCGCATCAAAAGAAAAATTTGCGCACCGTCCAACAAAGGGCATCTTTGCCACCTGTACCGACCTTCTCTGCTTCGAAAATTCGCGAAATGAATTGGCGTTTTAATGCCTTTTGATCAAATTCTCATTATAACTAGACTTTTATAGAGATGCTCCTTGATATTCTTGAAACCCCCTGAATTCTTGGCAAAACTTCTTCATTAAGCCACTCACGACGCGACGTGACAGTCGTCGCTCGACTTGAGCGCCGAAGACCAAACATGTGCTTGATTATCTTCCCTACTAGTGTCTATGTGCGCTCGACATGTCTGATACTTGTCATTGAAGTACACTTACTAATAAGCAAAAGTGTCTAAAATCCTTAAAATTTCTCTTTCTTCGCAACCCATCCATATGAATCATCCAATTTTTCCTCGAAGTGATGAAAAATAATTAATTTTCTTGGATCTTTCATCGGGTAAGGGGATGTTTGCTTTCAAAGTTATTTTAACTAAGATATGTTCTTCTACGGGGTTTCCATAAAAATGATGCGTTTAGGTGTCCCTCATTGGTTTCCTCTCTCTAATTTCCCCCAAAACGTGGGTATAATGCAGTCCTCCTCAAAATAGTTTATTCGCAAGAAAGCAAGTTCAGAGTTTTATACACGTTAGTCAGGATCCCATTGGAACTCCAAAAAAAGCTGTTCACGACCAAGGGTACAGATTGATACATGCGGATGGGTTCATATCTCAACCATGCCTTCCCACGACTTAATTCCCGAACCGACGGTAGGAAAAAGAAAAGACCATTCAAGCCTTACATTCAGCACTCCTTTGCGCCCCTTTCCTATGCAGAAAATGCTCAGGCAGATAAAAAAATAATTCATATCACGCCCAACTTCCACCGCTGGTGGAAGCACCCAAGACTGTAATATTTGTACTTTGTATCGGGGGCCGGGTTCAATCCCTGGGCTTGTTTTCGAGGTCGAGGAGACCCCCCCGCTCCCAGCGGTTACGACCACGGGACAAAAAGAACAAGTGGAAAGTTGCACACAAGGGTGCAATGGGTTACATAGTATACATAATCAATAAAGCAATAATAATTGGAATGACAAGAAAGAGGAATTCCGTATCCATAAATGACTGAAAACTAAAGGTAAAATAATTGAATAATAAATTTGGATATTTCATGAAAGATTAAACGTGGAATGTTGATTTTGTGACAATTTCTGTGAAGGTTTTGAATGGATTTCATGCATCTATCCTGAAGCAAGAATGAAGATGATTTTTGTTGTTTTTATTGGATGTGATACAGGAAGACATAGCTGGTGTAAGAAACAAAACAATGATGTAAAGTAGTGAATTTTCTTTACCTATATATATAAACATATCAATATCCATATCCATATCCATATAAATATATCTATATCTATATCTATATCTATATCTATATC
>SZWC01005887.1:35720-38220 GCA_023375785.1 Penium margaritaceum
ACCATACCATACCATACCATACCATACCATACCATACCATACCATACCATACCATACCATATGATACCATAACATACCATAACATACCATACCATACCATACCATACCATACCATACGATATCATATCATACCATACTATACCATACCATACCATACCATACCGCACATACCATATCATACCATACAATACCATACCATAACATACCAGATTATACCCTACCATACACAACAATATCAAACCATACCATACAATACTACACCATAGCATACCATACCATACCATACCATACCATACCATACAATACCATACCATACCATACCATACCATACCATACCATACCATACCATACCATACCATACCATATCATACCATACCATAACATACCATACCATACCAAATCATACCATACTATACCATACCATATCATACCAAAATATACCAAACCATACCATACCATATCATACCCTTCCATACCATACCATACCACACCATATCATACCATAGCATACCATACCACACCATACCATCCTATACCATACCAAACTAAACCACGCCATACCATACCATACCATACCATACCATACTGTATCATACCATATCATACCAAACCATACCATACCATACCATACCATACCATACCATACCATACCATACCATACCATACCATACCATATCATATCATACCATACCATACCATACCATACTATACCATACCATACCAAACCGTAAATACCATATCATACCGTACATACCATATCATACCATTCCATACCATGCCATACTATACCATACCATATCATAGCAAACCATACCATACCATATCGTACATACCATATCATACCATTCCATACCATGCCATACTATACCATACCATATCATAGCAAACCATACCATACCATATCGTACATACCATATCATACCATTCCATACCATGCCATACTATACCATACCATATCATAGCAAACCATACCATACCATATCGTACATACCATATCATACCATTCCATACCATGCCATACTATACCATACCATATCATAGCAAACCATACCATACCATATCGTACATACCATATCATACCATTCCATACCATGCCATACTATACCATACCATATCATAGCAAACCATACCATACCATATCGTACATACCATATCATACCATTCCATACCATGCCATACTATACCATACCATATCATAGCAAACCATACCATACCATATCGTACATACCATATCATACCATTCCATACCATGCCATACTATACCATACCATATCATAGCAAACCATACCATACCATATCGTACATACCATATCATACCATTCCATACCATGCCATACTATACCATACCATATCATAGCAAACCATACCATACCATATCGTACATACCATATCATACCATTCCATACCATGCCATACTATACCATACCATATCATAGCAAACCATACCATACCATATCGTACATACCATATCATACCATTCCATACCATGCCATACTATACCATACCATATCATAGCAAACCATACCATACCATATCGTACATACCATATCATACCATTCCATACCATGCCATACTATACCATACCATATCATAGCAAACCATACCATACCATATCGTACATACCATATCATACCATTCCATACCATGCCATACTATACCATACCATATCATAGCAAACCATACCATACCATATCGTACATACCATATCATACCATTCCATACCATGCCATACTATACCATACCATATCATAGCAAACCATACCATACCATATCGTACATACCATATCATACCATATCATACCATACTATACAATACCATATCATACCATACCATACCATACCATACCATACCATACCATACCATACCATATCATATCATACCATACCATACCATACCATACCATACCATACCATACTATACCATAATATACCATACCATACCATACCATATCATACCATTCCATACCATACCATACCATACCATACCATACCATACCATACAATACCACAACATACCATACCATACCAAATCATCCCATACTATACCATACCATACCATACCAAATCATCCCATACTATACCATACCATACCATATCATACCCTATAATACCATACCATGCCATACCGTACCATTCCATATCATACCATACCATACCATACCATATCATACCATCCCATACCATACCAAACCATACCACACCATACTAAACGATACCATGCCATACCATACCATATGCTACCATACCATACCATACCACCATACCATACCATATCATATCATACCATACCATACCTTACCATATCATACAATACTATACCATTCCATACCATACCATACCATACCATACCATACCATACCATACACAACCATACCATACCATACCATACCATACCATACCAGACCATACCAGACCATACCATACCATACCATACCATACCATACCATACCATACCATACCATACCATACCATACCATGCCATGCCTTACCATGCCATACC
>SZWC01005887.1:40720-48909 GCA_023375785.1 Penium margaritaceum
TTCTCCCATCAGGTCTTGACCCTGGACCTCTTGCCTTTTTCTTTTCTCAGGCTAAGGCATGGAGCCATCACCCATGGCCACCCAGACATCGACGGTCCATGACCCCCGAAACTTCGAAAATTGATATCTCCCAATCCGACCGTTGGATCGGCCTGAAACTTGGACCGTAGATAATTTGCCACCTGATCTTTGCAATAGTGAAGACGGATCGACAATCGGAGCAGGCATCTGGAAGTTCCCTGGAACTTGCTCCTGTGGACCTGAAATTGAGCCGGATGGCTCCTTTCTAACAATCTCCCACTTTGCCGCAGTCAGAGTGGGCTGAGTCCACATGCCTTCATGCAGAACTGCTGCTTCTCACGAGTCACTGGCTTGGTGCAGAAATCAGCGACCTGCTTGCTGGTTGGAGTGAACTCCAGCTTGATAGCACCCTCCTGCACCATGTGCCTGATGAAGTGATAGGCGATGTCAATGTGCTTGGTGCGAGCATGGTGCTCGGGATTCTTGGCGAGTGCATTAGCGCTCTGGTTGTCGACGCGCATGGGAACAGGAACTGCTGCACTCCCACTCATCTCTGCCATGAGACGCTGGAGCCAAACTGCTTCCTTGGCTCCAAAGCTGAGAGAGACGTACTCAGCTTCTGTGCTGGAGGTGGCCACGACCACCTGCCGCTTGCTGCACCAGCTGATGGCACCTCCATTCATGAGAAACACATGTCCAGAGATGGACTTGCGAGTCTCAGGGTTTGAAGCCCAATCTGCGTCTGTGTAACCGATGATGCTGTTGTCGTTGCCGTTGTAGGTGATGCCGATGTTGGCGGTTCCAGCAAGGTAGCGGAAGATCCGCTTCACTGCCTTCTGGTGCTCAGGGCCGGGGTTAGCCATGTGCTGGCTCACAGCGCTCACAGCCTGTGCGAGGTCCGGCCTGGTTGCCACCATCAGGTACATGAGACTGCCGACGGCGCTCTGGTACTTCTGCCGCTCAGCTGCATCTGCTTCTCCACTGAAGCTCACGAGGTACTGCCGCGTCTCTAGCGGCGTGCCGATGGGTTTGGCCTCTGCCATGCCGAACCGCTGTAGGACGTCCTTGATGTAGCGACCCTGCTGCAGCGAGAGAGAGCGTGATTTTCGGTCACGCGTGATCTGGATACCGAGGAAGTATGACGCCTCCCCGAGATCAGACATCTGGAAGCGCTCCTGCATGGCCTCCTTGAACTCCTGCAGTGCAGACATGCTGTTGGAAAGGAGGAGCATGTCATCCACATAGACGATGATGATGAGGATCTCATGCTCATGNTACTGCCGCGTCTCTAGCGGCGTGCCGATGGGTTTGGCCTCTGCCATGCCGAACCGCTGTAGGACGTCCTTGATGTAGCGACTCTGCTGCAGCGAGAGAGAGCGTGATTTTCGGTCACGCGTGATCTGGATACCGAGGAAGTATGACGCCTCCCCGAGATCAGACATCTGGAAGCGCTCCTGCATGGCCTCCTTGAACTCCTGCAGTGCAGACATGCTGTTGGAAAGGAGGAGCATGTCATCCACATAGACGATGATGATGAGGATCTCATGCTCATGCTGCCAGCGATACACGCTGTAGTCACACTCGCTGCGCTCAAATCCCATGCACTGCAGTGCCGCATCCAACTTCTGGTTCCAAGCACGCAACGCTTGCTTGAGGCCGTACAACGACTTCTGCAGCTTGCAAACCAGGTGCTCCTGGCCATCCATGACGAACCCCTCCGGCTGCTCCATGTAGATCTCCTCCTCCAAGTCACCATTCAAGAATGCGGTCTTGACATCCATGTGGTGAACCTCGAAGTCCTCAGCTGCTGCATAAGAGAGGAGCGTGCGCACAGAGGCAAACTTTGCAACAGGAGCAAAGGTTTCTGTGTAGTCGATGCCCTCCTGCTGTGAGTAGCCNTCCAGATTGCCATCTGCTCCCCGCTTCTTCTTGAACACCCACTTGCACTTGATCACCTTGCGTCCAGGTGGACGCTCAGTCAGCTCCCACGTGCCATTGTCCAGCTGCGACTGTATCTCCTGCTGCACGGCTTGCGCCCAATCTGCTGCATCTGGTGCAGCCATGGCCTCCTTGTATGACGTTGGTTCATCTGAATCTGCTGCAACTGCAACGTTCATCTGTTCTGGTTTCTGCAGCATCCAGAAATGGCCGCGTTCACCAGGCTTGTAACGCACCCTGAGAGGGTACCTGCGACCTGGTGCTGGAGCGTTAGCGGGCGGCTGGCGCGGTGCTGCTGGTACAACTGCTGCTGCTGGTGGTGCTGCATCTCCCTCCTCTGCTTCTGCCGATGAGGCTGCTGTATCTGCTCTATCAGACATGGGAGAGTAGAGTGATTCTCATTCTGTCACAGTAGAGGAAGGATCGGGAGAGACTGGGTCAGGAAGGATTTCTGCTCCCACTGCCTCGTCAGCTGCTGGTTCTGCTGCCTCTTCATAGACAATGTTGGTGCCGATGACGTTACTCTCGTTGAAGACGACATCCCTGGAGATAATGACGTGGCCTGTATCCCTCTCATAGAGGCGATAGGCCTTGCTTGCCACGTCGTAGCCAATCATCAGCATCTGCGCACTCTTTGCGTCCCATTTCTGCCGCTTCTCCTTGGGCACGTGCATGTGCGCCAGGCTGCCAAATGCTCGGAGATGACCCACGCTCGGCTTCTTGCCGAACCACGCCTCGTACGGTGTCATCTGCTCCAGCGCCTTGGTGGGACTGCGATTCTTGATGTAGACCGCAGTGCTCACGGCTTCGGCCCAGAAGTCGTAGGTCAGCCGCGCCGCGTGCAGCATGGAGCGCGCTGACTCAACGATGGTGCGGTTGGCACGTTCTGCTACACCATTCTGCTGCGGCGACTATGGCGCGGTACGCTACGCCTTGATGCCAGCTGCTGCGAGGTAGTCTTGGAACTCCTTGCTCAGGTACTCTCCACCGCAATCGCTGCGCAGCGCCTTGATCTTCTTGCCAGTCTGGTTCTCCACCATGGCCTTGAACTCCTTGAACCTGTCAAAGCAGTGGTCCTTGGAAGAAAGGAAGTACACAGCAGTGTAACGGCTGAAATCATCAATGAAGGTCAGGAAATACCTAGAACCTCCAAAACTCTGGGTCTGCATCGGTCCACACAGGTCCGTGTGGACCAGCTCCAACACCTCCTTCACACGCTCCCCTGCTCCAGAGAACGCCTCCCGGTGCTGCTTCCCCTCCAAACCTCCGATGCACAACTGATGTTCAAAGTTAGAGATGGTAGGCAGGTCACGCACCATCTGCTTTGCTTGAAGCTGCTGCAAGGCGCGCATGCCGATGTGGCCGTAGCGCGCATGCCAGATCTCACCATCTTTCGCCTGCACCACTGCTGCAAGACTCTGCTCACGCGGCATCTTGGTTGCCCCCAGCAGGCGGTACATGTCACCCTCCTTCACCGACCTGGCCAACTCCTCTCCTGTATCCTTGTTGAGGATGTAGCCATAGTCATCATCAAAGACGACGCGCAGTCCTGTGTTTGTAAGAGAGGAGACTGAGAGGAGGTTGAATGCAGCATTAGGTACGTACAGCACGCCATGGAACACTCCCACTTCAATGCCACGCAGGGTCTCCAACCACATCTCCACAATCCCAATCCCTTCAGCATACACCACCCGATCATCACCCAAAGCGATAGGACGGGGAGGGATGGACAGCAACTGCGTAAACCACNTTCATGTTGCCAAAATGGCGCACGCTGGTCTGGTTCTGCTGGTGCTGCTGCTGCTGGCGTTGTTGTGACTGCTGCTGCTGTTGCTGTGGAGATTGCTGCTTTTGCTGCTGCTGCTGCTGCTGCTCCTTCTGGTCCCTCTTGAACTTGAAGCACTCTTTCTTGTAGTGCCCCTCTTTCTGGCAATAATGGCACTTGCCCTTCTTCTTGCCTCTCTGCTGCCCGGACTGCTGCTGCTGCTGGTTGCGTGAGCCCATCGCCATGAAAGCTGCTTCACTGTTGCTACCGCCATTGCGCTTTGCTGCATTGCGACGCAATTCCACCTGCACCAGGTGTGTGCAGATGAAGTCGAGGTCGAGAGTTGGCTGGCACTCCAGCGTCTCTCGCACCGTGTCGTAGCTGGTTGGGAGTCCCCTCAGCAAGAGGAGGATGAAGCGCGTCTCTTCCACAGCAGCAGCAAAGGCAGATCTGGCGTGGTACAAAGACTCTGGGTGTACCAAGAGTCTGACGCAGTTGCTGTCCATCCCTCCCCGTCCTATCGCTTTGGGTGATGATCGGGTGGTGTATGCTGAAGGGATTGCGATTGTGGAGATGTGGTTGGAGACCCCGCGTGGCATTGAAGTGGGAGTGTTCCATGGCGTGCTGTACGTACCTAATGCTGCATTCAACCTCCTCTCAGTCTCCTGTCTTACAAACACAGGACTGCACGTCGTCTTCGATGATGACTATGGCTACATCCTCAACAAGGATACAGGAGAGGAGTTGGCCAGGTCGGTGAAGGAGGGCGACATGTACCGCCTGCTGGGGGCGACCAAGATCCCGCGTGAGCAGAGTCTTGCAGCAGTGGTGCAGGCGACAGATGGTGAGATCTGGCATGCGCGCTACGGCCACATCGGCATGCGTGCCTTGCAGCAGCTTCAAGCAAAGCAGATGGTGCGTGACCTGCCTACCATCTCTAACTTTGAACAGCAGTTGTGCATCGGCTGTTTGGAGGGGAAGCAGCACCGGGAGGCGTTCTCTCGAGCAGGAGAGCGTGCAAAGGAGGTGCTGGAGCTGGTCCACACAGACTTGTGTGGGCCGATGCAGACCCAGAGCTTCAGAGGCTCTAGGTATTTTCTGACCTTCATTGATGATTTCAGCCGTTACACTGCTGTGTACTTCCTTCCTTCCAAGGACCAGTGCTTTGACAGGTTCAAGGAGTTCAAGGCCATGGTGGAGAACCAAACTGGCAAGAAGATCAAGGCACTGCGCAGCGATCGCGGTGGAGAGTACCTGAGCAAGGAGTTCCAGGACTTCCTCGAAGCAGCTGGTATCAAGGCGCAGCGTACCGCGCCGTACTCGCCGTAATAGAATGGTGTAGCAGAACGCGCCAACCGCACCATCGTTGAGTCGGCGCGCTCCATGCTGCACGCGGCGCGGCTGACCTACGACTTCTGGGCCGAAGCCGTGAGCACTGCGGTCTACATCAAGAATCGCAGTCCCACCAAGGCGCTGGAGCAGATGACACCGTACGAGGCGTGGTTCGGCAAGAAGCCGAGCGTGGGTCATCTGCGAGCATTTGGCAGCCTGGCGCACATGCACGTGCCCAAGGAGAAGTGGCAGAAATGGGATGCAAAGAGTGCGCAGATGCTGATGATTGGCTACGATGTGGCAAGCAAGGCCTATCGCCTCTACGAGAGGGATACAGGCCACGTCATTATCTCCAGGGATGTCGTCTTCAACGAGAGCAACGTCATCGGTACCAACATTCTCTGTGAAGAGGCAACAGAACCAGCAGCTGACGAGGCAGTGGGAGCAGAAATCCTTCCTGACCCAGTCTCTCCCGATCCTTCCTCTACTGTGACNGCAAAGAGTGCGCAGATGCTGATGATTGGCTACGACGTGGCAAGCAAGGCCTATCGCCTCTATGAGAGGGATACAGGCCACGTCATTATCTCTAGGGATGTCGTCTTCAACGAGAGTAACGTCATCGGCACCAACATTGTCTGTGAAGAGGCAGCAGAACCAGCAGCTGACGAGGCAGTGGGAGCAGAAATCCTTCCTAACCCAGTCTCTCCCGATCCTTCCTCTACTGTGATAGTGGGGGAATCACTCTACTCTCCCATGTCTGATGCAGCAGATACAGCAGCCTCATCGGCAGAAGCAGAGGAGGGAGATGCAGCACCACTAGCAGCAGCAGTTGTGCCAGCAGCACCACGCCAGCCGCCCGCTAACGCTCCAGCACCAGGTCGCAGGTACCCTCTCAGGGTGCGTTACAAGCCTGGAGAGCGCGGCCATTTCTGGATGCTGCAGAAACCAGAACAGATGAACGTCGCAATTGCAGCAGATTCAGATGAGCCAACGTCATACAAGGAGGCCATGGCTGCACCAGATGCAGCAGATTGGGCGCAAGCCGTGCAGCAGGAGATTCAGTCGCAGCTGGACAATGGCACGAGGGAGCTGACTGAGCGTCCACCTGGACGCAAGGTGATCACGTGCAAGTGGGTGTTCAAGAAGAAGCGGGGAGCAGATGGCAATCTGGAAAAGTACAAGGCAAGGCTGGTCGCCAAGGGCTACTCGCAGCAGGAGAGCATCGACTACACAGAAACCTTTGCCCCTGTTGCAAAGTTTGCCTCTGTGCGTACGCTCCTCTCTTATGCAGCAGCTGAGGACTTTGAGGTTCACCACATGGATGTCAAGACGGCATTCTTGAATGGTGACTTGGAGGAGGAGATCTACATGGAGCAGCCGGAGGGGTTCGTCATGGATGGCCAGGAGCACCTGGTTTGCAAGCTGCAGAAGTCGCTGTACGGCCTCAAGCAAGCGTCGCGTGCTTGGAACCAGAAGTTGGATGCGGCGCTGCAGTGCATGGGGTTTGAGCGCAGCGAGTGTGACTACAGCGTGTATCGCTGGCAGCATCAGCATGAGATCCTCATCATCATTGTCTATGTGGATGACATGCTCCTCCTTTCCAACAGCATGTCTGCACTGCAGGAGTTCAAGGAGGCCATGCAGGAGCGCTTCCAGATGTCTGATCTCGGGGAGGCGTCATACTTCCTCGGTATCCAGATCACGCGTGACCGCAAATCACGCTCTCTCTCGCTGCAGCAGAGTCGCTACATCAAGGACGTCCTACAGCGGTTNCCAACCCGCATCTTCAGTACGTGAGTGACAAGGCTACTGCAAAGGAGGGGTGGGACACATTGTGCAAGAAGTATGAGAGCAAGGATCCTGCATTCCTCATGCTTTTGGAGGAAAAGATGATGGCGCTGAAAATGCAGGGTGGTGAAGGGATGGAGGCGTATCTGGACAGGGCTAAGGAGCTGGCGAAGCAGCTGAGAGCGGCCGGCAACCCTGTGGAAGAGACGCGCTTCATCCTCCTCTTGCTGAGAGGACTCCCAACCAGCTACGACACGGTGCGAGAGACGCTGGAGTGCCAGCCAACTCTCGACCTCGACTTCATCTGCACACACCTGGTGCAGGTGGAATTGCGTCGCAATGCAGTAAAGCGTAATGGCGGCAGCAACAGTGAAGCAGCTTTCATGGCCATGGGCTCACGCAACCAGCAGCAGCAGCAGTCCGGGCAGCAGAGAGGCAAGAAGAAGGGCAAGTGCCACTATTGCCAGAAAGAGGGGCACTACAAGAAAGAGTGCTTCAACTTCAAGAGGGACCAGAAGGAGCAGCAGCAGCAGCAAAAGCAGCAATCTCCACAACAACAGCAGCAGCAGTCACAGCAACGTCAGCAGCACCTGCAGCAGCAGCAGCAGAACTAGACCAGTGTGCGCCATTTTGGCAACATGAACGTGGCCAAGGAGGTGTACGACCGCCTCTTCATGGCGAAGTCTGACATGTCGCAGGAGGAGAAGGCGGATCTGGCGTGGTACAAAGACTCTGGGTGTACCAAGAGTCTGACGCACCACAGGGAGTGGTTTACGCAGTTGCTGTCAATCCCTCCCCGTCCTATCGCTTAGAGTGATGATCGGGTGGTGTATGCTGAAGGGATTGGGATTGTGGAGATGTGGTTGGAGACCCCGCGTGGCATTGAAGTGGGAGTGTTCCATGGCGTGCTGTACGTACCTAATGCTGCATTCAACCTCCTCTCAGTCTCCTCTCTTACAAACACAGGACTGCGCGTCGTCTTCGATGATGACTATGGCTACATCCTCAACAAGGATACAGGAGAGGAGTTGGCCAGGTCGGTGAAGGAGGGCGACATGTACCGCCTGCTGGGGGCAACCAAGATGCCGCGTGAGCAGAGTCTTGCAGCAGTGGTGCAGGCGACAGATGGTGAGATCTGGCATGCGCGCTACGGCCACATCGGCATGCGCGCCTTGCAGCAGCTTCAAGCAAAGCAGATGGTGCGTGACCTGCCTACCATCTCTAACTTTGAACAGCAGTTGTGCATCGGATGTTTGGAGGGGAAGCAGCACCGGGAGGCGTTCTCTGGAGCAGGGGAGCGTGCGAAGGAGGTGTTGGAGCTGGTCCACACGGACCTGTGTGGACC
>SZWC01005887.1:88428-100215 GCA_023375785.1 Penium margaritaceum
TGTTGGATCTGGAGGAGAGAGGGAGCCTTGGAGCAGCGAGCATGTGGGACTGAAAGGGCATCACTTGTGCTGAAGAATGGTTGTTCAATCACTCAAAATGATGGAGTACATATAGAGCTAGAGCTTGGGCAAGTCAGCCCTCTCACAAGCCACACCACTTAGCCATGGAGGCTAAGGCTCACACACTAGAATCCATAATCTCACACAAGGGAGGAAATCAGCCTAGCAATCAGGCTGACCACTCACACACGACCTAGAGAGCTAGAGAATGCTCTCATGGCACACTCCTAGTGGTCACATAACCCACAAACCCATGGAGAATCGCCATGTGTCCATGGCTAGCACACAAGGATCTCACCTCACCTAAAAAGTAAGGAGAGGTACCTTTATCCTAGTCAGCACACTCTGACAAGGCAATCCTAAGACCAAGGACCTTTTTTGGATATTTCTCCTATCAGGTCCTGACCCTGGACCTCTTGCCTTTTTCTTTTCTCAGGCTAAGGCATGGAGCCATCACCCATGCCCACCCACACATCGACGGTCCATGACCCCCGAAACTTCGAAAATTGATATCTCCCAATCCGACCGTTGGATCGGGCTGAAACTTGGACCGTAGACAATTTGCCACCTGATCTTTCCAATGACGAAGTCGGATCGACGATCAGAGTAGGCATCTGGTAGCTTCCTGGAACTTGCTCTTGTGGACCCGAAACTGAGCCGGATGGCTCCTTTCTTAACAATTTCTGGCAGAAGTAGTAGTAGAAGCAGGGGTAGCGCCGCCACCCAAGGGCAGCGTTGAGCATCACCAAAGCAGCAGCAGGTGTGGTAACAGTAGCTCACCCGTTGGAGAGGCTGGAAGGACGCGCCAACTTCACGTTTTGGAAGATCCGTACCCGCCTCCTTTTGGAGGAGAGGGGCTTGTCAGAGGTGGTGAGCAGCGACGAGCACGCTTCGCCTCCACAGGCAAAAGGCATCACCGCAGCTGAGGTGGTGGCGGGGAAGACACCGCAGAAAGGTGCAGTAGATGCAAGTTCATCTACAACTGCAGCGACGGCGTATGAGGAGTGGAAGAAGAAGGACAGGCAGGCCTAAAGGTTGCTTGTCAACACCATCTCCAACCCGCATCTTCAGTACGTGAGTGACAAGGCTACTGCAAAGGAGGGGTAGGACACGTTGTGCAAGAAGTATGAGAGTAAGGATCTTGCATTCCTCATGCTTTTGGAGGAAAAGATGATGGCGCTGAAAATACAGGGTGGTGAGGGGATGGAGGCATACCTAGATAGGCCAAAGGAGCTGGCGAAGCAGCTGAGAGCGGCCGGCAACCCTGTGGAAGAGACGCGCTTCATCCTCCTCTTGTTGAGGGGACTCCGAACCAGCTACGACACGGTGCGAGAGACATTGGAGTGCCAGCCAACTCTCGACCTCGACTTCATCTGCACACACCTGGTGCAGGTGGAACTGCGTCGCAATGCCGCAAAACGCAATGGCAGAATCAGCAGTAGTGAAACAGCTTTCATGGCGATGGGTTCACGCAACCAGCAGCAGCAGCAGTCCGGGCAGCAGAGAGGCAAGAAGAAGGGCAAGTGCCATTTTTCCAGAAAGAGGGGTACTAAAAGAAAGAGTGCTTCAAGTTCAAGAGGGACCAGAAGGAGCAGCAGCAGCAGTAGCAAAAGCAGCAATCTCCACAGCAACAGCAGCAGCAGTCACAGCAATGTCTGCAGCACTAGAAGTACCAGCAGCAGAACCAGACCGGCGTGCAATATTTTGGCAACATGAACGAGGCCAAGGAGGTGCGCGACCGCCTCTTCATGGCGTAGTCTGACATGTCGTAGAAGGAGAAGGCGGATCTGGCGTGGTACAAAGACTCTGGGTGTACCAAGAGTCTGACGCACCACAAGGAGTGGTTTACGCAGTTGCTTTCCATCCCTACCCGTCCTATCGCTAAGGGTGATGATCAGGTAGTGTATACTGAGGGGATTGCGATTGTGGAGATGTGGTTGGAGACCCCACGTGGCATTGAAGTGGGAGTGTTCCATGGCGTGCTGTACGTACCTAATGCTGCATTCAACCTCCTCTCAGTCTCATCTCTTACAAACACAAGACTGCGCGTCGTCTTTGACGACGACTATGGCTACATCCTCGACAAGGAAACAGGAGAGGACTTGGCCAGGTCGGTGAAGGAAGGCGACATGTACCGCCTGCTGGGGGCAACCAAGATCCCGCGTGAGCAGAGTCTGGTAGCAGTGGTACATGTAACAGATGGCAAGATCTGGCATGTGCGCTACGGCCAAATCGGCATGCGCACCTTGCAGCAGCTTCAAGCAAAGCAGATGGTGCGTGACCTGCCTTCCATCTCTAACTTTGAGCAGTAGTTGTACATCTGCTGTTTGGAGGGGATGCAGCACCGTGAGGCGTTCTCTGGAGAAGTTGAGCGTGCGAAGGAGGTGTTGGAGCTGGTCCACACGGACTTGTGTGGACTGATGCAGACCCAGAGCTTTGGAGGCTCTAGGTATTTCCTGACCTTCATTTATGATTTCAGCTGTTACACTTTTGTGTACTTCCTTCCTTCCAAGGACCAATGCTTTGACAGGTTTAAGGAGTTCAAGGCCATGGTGGAGAACCAGACTGGCAAGAAGATCAAGGCGCTGCGCAGCGATTGCGGTGGAGAGTACCTGAGCAAGGAGTTCCAGGACTGTTACATTCTGTGTATGCCCCTGGTCCAATCAGTGGAAGATTTAGACTGGGTATGCACTGCGCTTGTAGTGCAAGTCCCCCAGCGACATGCAAGAGAGACTGAGAGAGACAAGGCATGCACTGCTCACCCTTGTGGAGTAGTTGTTCAGGGTGCCATGTCATCAAAGCTGATGACACTGTCTAGGGTGGCCTTGGAGGGAGGCCCCTCCAAGGAGCCATTGGGAGCACTGACCAGAGACTATATAAGGCCTGTCATTTGCATGTGATAATATCATCATCTCTTACTCTTGAGACTTGGGAGAAAACTAATCCCTTGTTGGCTACCAAGAAAGAGGATAAAGAACAAGTACAAGTACACACTTTGGTGTGTAGCTTTGCCAGTTGGGTGAGAGTTTGGAACACTCTCCGGCCACGGTTGGGACAAGCTAAGTGAACCATTCAGTGTGGAAACACTACTCCGTGGGTGATCTCTACCTTGGTTGTAATACCAAGGGCGGTCGGCGGTTTGCCTGTCGGCGCCGTTTACTCTAGACCGTGGCCAAGTGCGGAGTGACAAAGGGTTATGGGCCCACACTGATCGAGAAACTTGGTTCTTTGTACCACCGCTCAGTTCACGTAGCAGGTACCTCCGCAGCAGACAAGACACCACTGCTCCATCTGCTTCATCGTCGGTCTACCTTGGACCAAGGTACGCATTGTGAGAGACCGGACGCGGGTTGGACCCGTGGTCCACTTTTGTTCTCCATGGACAAGGAAGGAGGATACGCTCTGCCATTGTTGGTATGACCCTCGAGTCCTAAGCGGGTTCCGCTCTGCCCTTGTGGGTACGATCCCGTGTCTGTAGGAGCACTTCCTCCACAATAGCTAGGAGACCATCGGCTGGAGGGGTATGCAACGGACTGCACCTTGAAAATCTGTAGCAGTCATCAGCCTCATCAGCCTACATCGGCCTCAACGAAGCAGAACAGCAGAGACTAAGTGAGCATCCTTGACCACACCGCAATCATGCCGGGGGATCAAGAGATCGTTCAAGTCATCTCACGGCCCGCCGAGTTGGGTGCGGCCAACGCCATCGCACGCTTCGATGGCAAAGCCTTCGGCACGTGGAAATGGCAGTTTGAGGTGGTGATACGCGTACGCGGGTACCTCAATATGCTGAAAGGGACGGAAGAAGCACCGGAGGACGAGGCAAGCGCGGAATACGCAGAGTGGCAAGAGCGGAATGATATTGCTCTCGCACTCCTCGTCACGTCCATAAACCCCTCCCTAATCTCCCACATCGAGGGGTGTACGACGGCAGCTGAGGCTTACACCAAGCTGACGAACGTGTACCAGTCAACTTCCCTCGCCAATCGACTCTTCATCCTGCAGCGCCTCATCGGGCTACGGGTGGGCGAAGGGGAATCCATCTCGAACTTCCTCCAGCAGTTCGAAGGACTGCTTCAAGAAGCCCGCGCCATGTCCTGGCAGCTCGACCAACAAATGCAGGCCATGATTCTCCTCATGGCCTTGCCGCCAAGCTGGAGCCCCATGATCACCACCTTGAGTGGTTGGGAGGAGTCGGAGTTCACGTACCCTCGTGTCTCCGAGTTTGTCCAGAACGAAGCCATGCGGCACAACAACAGCGTCATCAACAACGCCGCGTACGCAAGTGGTTCGGGAGGCACCTCCTCTCATGGCAACAGCAGAAGCAGTGGCAGCGGGAAGAGCGGAAAGAAGAAGGGCAAGTACCACAACTGTGGCAAGGCGGGGCATTGGGCGCAGGAGTGTCGCGCACCAAAGAAGGAAGGAGGCGGTGGTGGGAGTAGCAACGTGAGTAAGAAGGTGGACTCAACGTCCACGAGCATGATGGCCGAGAGCAAGGCCCCTCCCAAGGGCTCTGCGCTGCTATGGCCAGGAGCCTTCGGGCTCAACAGTGGCACGGACTACCACACCTCTCGCGAGGCATGTGGCTTCTCGTCCCTCAGACCGTCCACGGCCAAGTTCCGGTGTGCCAACGGCGGCATCGAGTACGCGGCTGGTGAGGGAGAGAAGGTCGTGCACACGCGGCTCAACGGAGCCGACAAGGAGTTGCGGCTGCAGAACGTTGTCTACATGCCAACTTTCGCCGCGAACCTCCTCTCCGTCTCGCGGATTACGGATCACGCGATGACAGTGGTGTTCACACAGAAGGAAGCCGTCATCCTCAAGAACGAGGACGTGACAATTACCTACGCTACGTCAGACCTTGTCGCCAAGGTGCCACGAACAGATGGGCTCTATGTTCTGCAGACGAAGAGCGCGGAAGGGCACGCTGGGGCGGCAGAGGCAGTAGCGGAAGCTGCACCATCGCCGAATGCCAAGACACCATCCATGCCGCCTGCTGTGGCGGCTAAAGACGCGGGAGTAGCAACTGCGAAGCTGTGGCACAGACGCCTTGGGCATGTGGCCGACAGCATCCTGCAGGTCATGCAGGAGCAGAAGCTTGTACGTGGGCTGGAGGGGTGTGAGCTGAAGGGTGGATGTAACGCTGGGTGTGAGGCTTGCCTAGAAGGGAAGTCAAAGCGGAAACGCTTCTCCAAAAACGGTCGTAGAACAGAGAGCATACGAAGCACCCCTGAGATGTACTTCGTCTGGTTGAGCTCGATGGTGCCTGCAGCTCGGTTGCGATGTATGGCAATGCCCAAGTAGTACTCGAGCTCGCCCATGTCCTTCATCTGAAACCGCCCATGCAGCTTCTCCTTGAGGCCCTCGAGGGCCTTCATGGAGGTGGAGGCCAGAATCAGGTCATCCACGTACAGTGCTACGAGCAACAGCCCATGGTCATCCGCACGCACATACACACTGGGATCGTTGTGGCAGTGCGAGAAGCCAAGGTCAGCCATGAAGCTGTCCATCTCCTTGTACCAGATCCTTGGGGCCTGTTTCAGCCCGTAGAGCGCCTTGATGAGGCGACACACCTGCCCGGGTTTTGCCTTGACACCCTCGGGTACCTCCATTAGTATCTCCTTGTCAAGCCTCCCGTAAAGGAAGGCGGTCTTGACGTCCATCTGGTGGATTTCCATGTTGCGCGCCGCAACCACAGCCAGCAAGGTGCGTATGGAGGGGAAGGACGCGACAGGAGAGTAGGTATCGTCGTACTCAGACCCTGCTCTCTGCGAGAACCCCTTTGTGATGATCCTTGCCTTGTACTTGTCGATGCTGTTGTCTTGCTTGCGTTTGACACGTAAGACACACTTCATGCCCACCACGTGTGCGTTTGGTGGTCTGTCCACCAGCACCCACGTTCCGTTCTCCTCGATGGAGGCGAGCTCGCTCTCCATCGCCTCCTTCCACTTAGCAGCGTCCGGCCGCGAGAGAGCCTCGGCGATGGTAGCCGGCTCTCCCTGCGCTAGGCACGACCAGCTCAGGCCAGTCCACTCGGCCTTCCCTCCGTCGTAGTGCTTCGCAGGCTTTGCTTGGCGCTCACTGCGCCGCAGTAGTGCTGGTGCTGGCTGCTCGTGCTGCTGCTGCTGTTGTGCTTCCCCAGGAGGGGTCGCTGGAAGGGAAGAGCCACTGGCCTCCGAGGAGGCCTCGGATGTCTCCGATGCGGTGTCGGATGTCAAGTCCGCTTCAGCCTGAGCGGACGCTCTCCCTGAATTGGCAGCCTCGCTGGCTATGGCCACTGGCGACCCACGCCAGTTATGCGGGGGTGTGTCACCCGCCTCCAGCAGCACGATCCACTCTCCTTGTTTTGGAGAGTTCTCTGGGTCCAGCAGTTCTCCCTTGTCATGTGACTCTTCCTGAAAGGTCACATCTCTGGAGGTGATGACTCTCCCTGCTGCTTGGTCCCACAGCCTGTACGCCCTGTGCGCGGCCTCGTAGCCGATCATCACGCACTTGCGCGTACGTGCATCCAACTTCCCCGCTCCTTGTCCGTCCTGGATTTTGGCCCAAGCCGTGCAGCCGAAAGCCTTTAGGTGAGAGGCATCCGGCTTCTTTCCCGACCACGCCTCCTGCGGCGTCATGCGTTCTGCACTTTGCTCCTTTTCTGTCCCCTTACTGCGCAGTGCTGCAGCAGGCATGAGGTTGATGAGGTAGCATGCAGTGCACGCTGCTTCCGCCCAGAAGCGAGGAGGGAGCTTTGAGTCGAACAACATGGTTCGCGTCATGGCCAGAATGGTCTGGTTCATGCACTCGGCCACGCCGTTGCTCTGCGATGTGTAGGGGGTAGTAGGTTGGTGGACAATGCCGTATGCCCGAAGCCACGGCTTGCACCCCTCGTACTCTCTGCCGTTGTCGCTTCGCAGGGCCTTGACCTTTCGCCTGGTTTGTCGCTCCACCATGGCGACAAACTCTTGCAGGCGCTCCAGCACTTCTCCCTTTGTTTTGAGGAAGTACATCCACACCTTCCGAGAGTAATCATCAATGAAGGTGAGGAGGTACTTGGAGCCGCCGTTGGACGTGGTGCGCATGGGGCCACACACGTCGCAGTGGCACACGTCGCTATGGCATGGAAGACGCCAAACCCCTCAGCACTCCTCTCCTCACGAAGTGCAATCTCACCTCCGCCCACTCCCCCAGTACGGAAGCCGAGCGCCGCGAAATGCAGGATGTGCCGTACCAGTCTGCGGTGGGTAGCATCATGTATGCCATGGTTGGCACGCGGCCGGACATCTCCTTTGCTGTGGGGCTAGTCAGTCGGTACGTGGCCAACCCTGGGCCACTCCACTGGCAGGCCGTGAAGCGCATTTTGCGCTATCTCAATAAGACACGGTACATGGGGCTGCAGTACGGCGGCCTTCAAGGAACAGACCCTTTGCGCCTCAAGTGCTACACCGACGCAGATTTTGGAGGCAACGTGGATGATAGGAAGTCCACCTCGGGCTTTGTGTGCCTTGTGAACGGCGGCGCTGTGTCGTGGGCCAGCCGCAAGCAGGACTGTGTCTCCATCCCAACCGCAGAAGTTGAGTACGTGGCGCTGTCTGAGGTGTGGAAGGAGACGCAGTGGCTACGCAGCTTGCTCGATGAGATGCACGCACCACAGAAGGAGGCCATTGTCATCCACGTCGACAACTAGAGCGCGATGGACATCGCGTTCAAGGACACCCTCTCCAGGCGGACCAAGCACATCGACATCCGCTATCACTACACGCGCGACCTCGTCGCCAAGGGAGTGGTAGATCTGCAGTACATCTCGACCAAGTAGATGCTCGCGGACTTCCTAACGAATCCGCGACAGTGACCCGCACATGGCAGGGGCACGAGGCATCGGGATGGTGAGCACAGCAGACGAGGACTGAACGGGCGGGCTACTTCACAGGTGGCCGACATCGCTGGGCTCATGGCCACAGTAGGAATCTAGCCGCAGATGGACGCAGGAGCAAGGGAGAGTTTGTTACATTTTGTGTATGCCCCTGGTCCAATCAGTGGAAGATTTAGACTGGGTATGCACTGCGCTTGTAGCGCAAGTCCCCCAACGACATGCAAGAGAGACTGAGAGAAAGGCATGCACTGCTCACCCTTGTGGAGTAGTTGTTGAGGGTGCCATGTCATCAAAGCTGATGACACTGTCTAGGGTGGCCTTGGAGGGAGGCCCCTCCAAGGAGCCATTGGGAGCACTGACCAGAGACTATATAAGGCCTGTCATTTGCATGTGATAATATCATCATCTCTTACTCTTGAGACTTGGGAGAAAACTAATCCCTTGTTGGCCACCAAGAAAGAGGATAAAGAACAAGTGCAAATGCACACTTTGGTGTGTAGCTTTGCCAGTTGGGTGAGAGTTTGGAACACTCTCCGGCCACGGTTGGGACAAGCTAAGTGAACCATTCAGTGTGGAAACACCACTCCGTGGGTGATCTCTACCTTGGTTGTAATACCAAGGGCGGTCGGCGGTTTGCCTGTCGGCGCCGTTTACTCTAGACCGTGGCCAAGTGCGGAGTGACAAGGACTACCTCACAGCAGCTGGCATAAAGGCGCAGCGTACCGCGCCTTACTCGCCGCAGCAGAACGGTGTAGCAAAACGCGCAAACCGTACCATTGTGGAGTCGGCACGCTCTATGCTGCACGCGGCTCGGCTGACCTATGACTTCTGGGCTGAAGCAGTGAGTACTGTGGTCTACATCAAGAACTGCAGTCCAACTAAGGCGCTGGAGCAGATGACGCCGTACGAGGCTTGGTTCGGCAAGAAATCGAGCGTGGGTCATCTCCGAGCATTTGGCAGCGTGGTACACATGCACGTGCCAAAGGAGAAGCGGCAAAAATGGGACGCAAAGAGTGCGCAAATGCTGATGATTGGCTACGACGTGGCAAGCAAGGCCTATCGCCTCTACGAGAGGGATACAGGCCACGTCATCAACTCCAGGGATGTCGTCTTCAACGAGAGCAACGTCATCGGCACCAACATTGTCTGTGAAGAGGCAGCAGAACGAGCAGCTGACGAGACAGTGGGAGCAGAAATCCTTCCTGACCCACTCTCTCCCGATCCTTCCTCTACTGTGACAGTTGGAGAATCACTCTACTCTCCCATGTCTGATGTAGCAGATACAGCAGCCTCACCGGCAAAAGCAGAGGAGGGAGATGTAGCACCACCAGTAGCAGCAGTTGTGCCAGCAGCACCGCGCCAGTCGCCTGCTAACGCTCCAGCACCAGGTCGCAGGTACCCTCTTAGGGTGCATTACAAGTCTGGTGAGCGCGGCCATTTCTGGATGCTGCAGAAATGACAATCGATGAATGTCGCGGTTGCAGCAAATTCAGATGAGCCAACGTCATACAAGGAGGCCATGGCTGCACCGGATGCAGCAGATTGGGCGCAAGCCGTGCAGCAAGAGATACAGTCGCAGCTGGACAACGGCACGTGGAAGCTGACTGAGCGTCCACCTGGACGTAAAGTGATCAACTGCAAGTGGGTGTTCAAGAAAAAGCGGGAAGCAGATGGTAACCTGGAAATGTACAAGGCGAGGCTGGTCGCCAAGGGCTACTCGCAGCAAGAGGGCATCGACTATACAGAAACTTTTGCCCCTGTTGCAAAGCTTGCCTCTGTGCGCACGCTCCTCTCTTATGCAACAGCTGAGGACTTCGAGGTTCACCACATGGATGTCAAGATAGAATTCTTGAATGGTGACTTGGAGAAGAAATCTACATGGAGCAGCCGGAGGGGTTCGTCATGGATGGCCAGGAGCACCTGCTTTGCAAGCTGTAGAAGTCGCTGTACGGCCTCAAGCAAGCGTCGCGTGCTTGCAACCAGAAGTTGGATGCGGCATTGCAGTGCATGGGGTTTGAGCGCAGCGAGTGTGACTACAGCATGTATCGTTGGTAGCATGAGCATGAGATCCTCATCATCATTGTCTATGTGGATGACATGCTCCTCCTTTCCAACCGCATGTCTGCACTACAGGAGTTCAAGGAGGCCATGCAGGAGCGCTTCTAGATGTGTGATCTCGGGGAGGCATCATACTTCCTCGGAATCCAGATCACGCGTGACCGCAAATCACGCTCTCTCTCGCTACATTAGAGTCGCTACATCAAGGACGTCCTGCAGCGGTACGCCACTGGAGACGCGGCAGTACCTCGTGAGCTTCAGTGGGGAAGCAGATGCAGCTGAGCGGCAGAAGTACTAGAGCGCCGTCGGCAGTCTTATGTACCTGATGGTGGCAGCCAGGCCGGACCTCGCACAGGCTGTGAGCGCTGTGAGCCAGCACATGGCTAATCCCGAACCGGAGCACCAGAAGGCAGTGAAGCGGATCTTCCGCTATCTTGGTAGAACCATCAACGTCGGCATCACCTACAACGGCAACGACAACAGCGTCATCGGCTACACAGATGCAGATTGGGCTTCAAATCTTGAGATCCACAAGTCCATCTCTGGACATGTACTTCTCATGAATGGTGGTGCCATCTGCTGGTGCAGCAAGCGACAGGTGGTCGTGGCCACCTCGAGCACAGAAGCTGAGTACGTCTCTCTCAGCTTTGGAGCCAAGGAAGCAGTTTGGCTCTAGCGTATCATGGCGTAGATGAGTGGGAGTGTAGCAGCTCCAGTTCCTGTGCGCGTCGACAACCAGAGCGCAATCGCACTCGCAAAGAATCCTGAGCACCATGCACGCACCAAGCATATTGACATCGCATATCACTTCATCAAGCACATGGTACAGGAAGGTGCTATCAAGCTAGAGTTTACTCCAACCAGCAGACAGGTCGTTGATTTCTACACCAAGCCAGTGAGCCGTGAGAAGCAGCAGTTCTGCATGAAGGCATGTGGACTCAGCCCACTCTGAGTGCGGCAAAGTGGGAGATTGTTAGGAAAGGAGCCATCCGGCTCAATTTCAGGTCCACAGGATCAAGTTCCAGGAAACTTCCAGATGCCTGCTCCGATTGTCAATCCGTCTTCATCATTTGAAAGATCAGGTGGCAAATTATCTACAGTCTAAGTTTCAGGCCGATCTAACGGTCGGATTGGGAGATATGATTTTTCGAAGTTTCGGGGGTCATGGACCGCCGATGTCTGGGTGGCCATGGGTGATGGCTGCACGCGTTAGCCTGAGAAAAGAAAACGTCAAGAGGTCCAGGGTCAAGACCTGATGGGAGAAATATCCAAAAAGGTCCTTGGTCTTAGGATTGCCTTGTCACAGTGTGTTGACTAGGATAAAGGTACCTCTCCTTACTTTTTAGGTGAGGTGAGATCCTTGTGTGCTAGCCATGGACACATGGCGATTCTCCATGGATTTGTAGGTGATGTGACCACTAGGAGTGTGCCATGAGAGCATTCTCTAGCTCTCTAAGTCGTGTGTGACTAGTCAGCCTGATTGTTAGGCTGATTTCCTCCCTTGTGTGAGATTGTGGACTCTAGTGTGTGAGCCTTAGCCTCCATGACTAAGTGGTGTGGCTTGTGAGAGGACTGACTTGCCCAAGCTCTAGCTCTATATGTACTCCATCATTTTGAATGATTCAACAACCATTCTTCAGCACAAGTGATGCCCTTTCAGTCCCACATGCTCGCTACTCCAAGACTCCCTCTCACCTCCAGATCCAACAACCATATCATATCATACCATACCATACCATACCATACCATACAATAGCATAGCATAACATACCATACCATATCATACCATACCATACCATACCATACCATAC
>SZWC01005888.1:5869-22976 GCA_023375785.1 Penium margaritaceum
TGACGGTGCAGCTCTGAAGCCAACTTTCGATGACTGGGAGCTCATTGCCCAGGTCACGGTCATACTCAAACCGTTCAAGAGCTTCACCGACGATATCTCAGGTTCGACGTACCCAACGTTGTCACTCGTCATCCCTTTCTACGCGTCGCTGCTGGAGAAGATGCAGGGCTGGTTGGTGAAGGCACTTGCAGCAGAGAGGAAAAGCAAGCGTAGGGGGAATGCTGGCCAGCTGGACTGCAAAAGAACAGCTACTTCTGGAGCTCAAGGATGGCATTCTTGCAACCATCGCCAAGCTGGAAAAGTACGTGAAACTCTTGACTGAGCGACATGTTCTCGCAACAGCATGCGATCCGCGGTTCCGGTTGCGCTTCTACGAGCGTGTGCACCCCAAAGTCGGCATCAATACAGCTGCAGACCTGCAGCTTAAGGTGGTTGACTTGCTGCACAACTAAAACGACACAGTGCAGCAGAGAAGGGAGGCAGAGGAGGTAGCAGCAGCAGCACTGGAGGCAGCAGCGGCTGACGTGGCAGTGCAGTCAACATCGGTGACACTGAGCCAGGGCGAGGTGGCTACAGCAGGATTATCATCCGCGGGAACGCGAGCAGGTGATGGTTCAATGGTGGACCACTCGGTTTTTGCTCCTTGCACTGTGCTGAACAAATAGCTAACCCTGCATTCATGTGTTCATGTATGCAGAGACATCACAACAGAACCTAGATGCTGTCACATCGGCACCGCACCAAAGCCAGCGCATCAACCAGAACCAGAACCTGCTGGAAGCTGCACTGGAGGATGCAGCAGCCGACATGTTTGCTGAGGACGACCAGGTCCAAGTGCAGGCACAGCCAAGCTCACTGGAGCTCGAGGTTGAAGCGTGGNCTGTTTGCAGTCCCGGCAACGAGTACACCATCTGAGCGGCTATTTTCACTCGGCCGCCATGTCATCACAGACTTCAGACAGAGCCTCATTGACCTGACAATTGAAAATCTCATGCTGCTGAAATCCTGGGTGAATGATCCTGCACTCGCAGACTTTCCCGTTGCTCCCTCGGGAGCAGTAGCTCCAGAACTGGAAGCCGAAGAGCAGCGTGTAAACCTCTTGCGTCGTGCAGCACATGTGGCTCTGCAGGAAAATGGCGACGATACGGATGGAGAGGATGACGACGATGACGTTGCAGACATGGGAGGACTTGGGCAGGACATTGCAGAACCTAGTGGGGTTGCTGGTGGTGTTCACGTTGGAGCTGCATGAGCAATGGATGGTGAGGCAGGCGTGGCACCATGTAGTGAAATAGTTAGGGCAGGCATGCTGTCATGCAGCCAAGTAGTCAGGGCAGGCATGCCGTCATGCATTCCAGTGGACATGGTAGGTATGCCGTCATGCAGGAGGACATGTTCAAACAGTGTGTTTTCTGAACCTGTTAATAAGTGCTCTTTTTGGATGAAGTTGTTTGAAGTTTAATGTGATGCAAAAAGAAGTATGTTGGCAAGTGTGATGTACAATTTCAGAAGCCACATTATGAATGCATCTTGTCCATCAACATATGAAATGCAAAGCCACTATGGAGAGTGAAAAATTAACCCTTGTACAAAATGTTGGATGGATTCGTTGGATTCACAAATCTGACAGGATTCGCGAATCCGGGTCTCGGATTCGCGAATCCAATCCACCCTTGGATTCGGACTCACGAATCTGAATCCAGGCTCGGATTCGGTGTGCAGCCTTACCTGTGGGCGGTTGGACGGGATGGATTGAGGGTCGGAGACCCTCAATCACCGCGGTTTTGGCCCAGTGGGCCAAGCTTCCCATACCAATTCGTTACATATGTCATTGGATGGTGGGAGAGGGGACCTGTAGACAGAGGACCGCATGGCTGCATACAATTGTGCCGCGTGTACAAAAAATCTGGTCGCTCGTACGGCTGGTTGATTTCTTGACCACCGCACAAGCGGCGGATTTGTTCTCGACTACCGACCGAGAATGTCTTGATGTTTGCTTCAAAAGCCTCAACATACGGGCTTTGGCCCACCGCTGGTCTACAATTACTTCAGGCAATCAACTACGTTACAAACTACATGAACAATTCTAGCCACTATTTTGTTTGTGAGGCGGAATATGTCCAATGTAGAAATTATCACCAGGGAAGCTACAAACAGAGGTTTTGGTCTAAATTATAGAATTGAAGGGAAAATAAGTATATAAAAATCATTTTCATGAGGTCTACCTATAGGTATTTCTTGTTTTGGGGACTGTTCAATGTGGTGAACACTCCTTTAAAGGACTAAATGTCAAATAGTAAACATGAAATGAAAATGTTTCATGTAATGTTTTTATTTTTTTATTCAGAAGTAATTTATAAAACTTATCTTTGTGAGTAAAGTAGGATTAAGTGATCAAAATCAGTTTGGTTTTGTGTCTATGGTTATACACTAGTTTGAACCTTCACCAACACTACACTCATAATGCTTGTCACCTCCATATGCACTCCCCACATACACTTTTACCTGAAACCTCCTCCACTTCTACCTGCCGCTCACCTTATGCGTACAATAACAAACATAGGCATACGGTTGTACTCTCAACCTCACACCTCAGGACACACTCCCCACATACACTTTCATCCTTAATCTCCTCATCGATCCTATTTTCCTCCGATCATATAAACAATTTTAGTTTTGTAAAATGAAAGATTTTTTGAGAACTTGAGTACTTGCATCAGAATTGTACAATTTCATGTGAGAAACTACAGTTGACCATTTGAAAGTTTTCCACTATTTTCCAATATTCTAACATTAAAGGTGCATTGATTCTTCAACTATTGTACACCTTAACTCTCATCACACTCTTTTGTTTGCACACTTCCACTTAAACTCCCCACATACACTTTCCACCCCCATTCCCGATCTTGCATCCCTCTCCCAACCACTAGAACAATCTTAAATGTATCACTCAAATCAACATGCACAAGTACATTTTTCTGTGCACAACCCATACAAGCATACACCTCCACTTACAATCCCCACATAAACTTTCTACTCCTACAACCCCCTCTCCCACATAACCCAACAAACACCAACCACCACATACACATTACTCAACATACACAAGTACACATGTCAACAGACAACCCACACATCAGGCCATACAGCTCACCTACGCTCCCCACATACACTTTCTACCCCTCCTCCCTCCACCCCATTAGGACTAACCACATCACTTCATAACAATCTACACAAGTGTACATCTTTACACACGAGCGACACACAACTGGCCATACACCTCCTCTTGCACTCCCCTCATACAATTTCCACCCCCACCCTCCCCCTCACCCCTCCCCCCTCCTTACAGAAAACCAAGACCAACCTACCTCAAACACATCACTCAAACCAATGCATACAAGTGTAAATTTCTGCGCACAATCCCNAGGGAAAATAAGTATATAAAAATCATTTTCATGAGGTCTACCTATAGGTATTTCTTGTTTTGGGGACTGTTCAATGTGGTGAACACTCCTTTAAAGGACTAAATGTCAAATAGTAAACATGAAATGAAAATGTTTCATGTAATGTTTTTATTTTTTTTATTCAGAAGGAATTCATAAAACTTATATTTGTGAGTAAAGTAGGATTAAGTGATCAAAATCAGTTTGGTTTTGTGTCTATGGTTATACACTAGTTTGAACCTTCACCAACACTACACTCATAATGCTTGTCACCTCCATATGCACTCCCCACATACACTTTTACCTGAAACTTCCTCCACTTCTACCTGCCGCTCACCTTATGCGTACAATAACAAACATAGGCATACGGTTGTACTCTCAACCTCACACCTCAGGACACACTCCCCACATACACTTTCATCCTTAATCTCCTCATCGATCCTATATTCCTCCGATCACATAAACAGTTTTAGTTTTGTAAAATGAAAGATTTTTTGAGAACTTGAGTACTTGCATCAGAATTGTACAATTTCATGTGAGAAACTACAGTTGACCATTTGAAAGTTTTCCACTGTTTTCCAATATTCTAACATTAAAGGTGCATTGATTCTTCAACTATTGTACACCTCAACTCTCATCACACTCTTTTGTTTGCACACTTCCACTTAAACTCCCCACATACACTTTCCACCCCCATTCCCGATCTTGCATCCCTCTCCCAACCACTAGAACAATCTTAAATATATCACTCAAATCAACATGCACAAGTACATTTTTCTGTGCACAACCCATACAAGCATACACCTCCACTTACAATCCCCACATACACTTTCTACTCCTACAACCCCCTCTCCCACATAACCCAACAAACACCAACCACCACATACACATTACTCAACATACACAAGTACACATGTCAACAGACAACCCACACATCAGGCCATACAGCTCACCTACGCTCCCCACATACACTTTCTACCCCTCCTCCCTCCACCCCATTAGGACTAACCACATCACTTCATAACAATCTACACAAGTGTATATCTTTACACACGAGCGACACACAACTGGCCATACACCTCCTCTTGCACTCCCCTCATACAATTTCCACCCCCACCCTCCCCCTCACCCCTCCCCCCTCCTTACAGAAAACCAAGACCAACCTACCTCAAACACATCACTCAAACCAATGCATACAAGTGTAAATTTCTGCGCACAATCCCTACACCGAGACTTACATTTCCACTTGCACTCCCCACCCGCACTTTCCTCCCTACCTCCATACACATAGCCACCATTGACCAAATCATTCAACCCCAACATGCACAAGCGTTACGTGTTTATACACAGCCCACATATTTGGGAAAACATCTCCAATTACACTCCACACATACACTTCCCACGTCCACCTCCCTTCTCCCCTCGATTGGCCAATGACCACCACACAATCTTTAAAACGTCACTGAAACCAGCATACATAAGTACAAATTCCTATGCACAGCCCATACACCTCCACTTACAATCCACACATATACTTTCTACACCCACAACCCCCCTCCCCTACCCCACCAAGCGACCATCAACCAACCTCAAACACATTAATCACACCAACATACACAAGTACACTTTTTAAAACACAATTCAAGACACCCATCCATACACCTCCACTTAAAATCCCCACAAACACTTTCCACCCCTTCCTCCTCCACCCAATCACCACTGAACACATCACCACAAACACCATAAACAAGTGTATGTCTCTACACACAACCCTACATATCCAACTGTACACCTCCACTTGCAATCCCCACATGCAATTTCGGCCCTTCCCCTCCCCCGTCTTCCCAACCACATCTCATCTCATGACTAAACCAAACATTCTTAGAAGTCCCTTGTGTGGAAGCTTCTTACTATACTAGACAACATTGTACACACTTCTCCTAGTGCATAAAAGTCATTTCATTAACTCTACCTCTGTACCGTTTTGCGACTTTTAAATCCTCGAGTTTGCAATCTTAGCATTATCATTGGTTGGTCTTCCTCGTACCCCTCGTCAAAGTTTGTGATCTCAGAAACCCTCTGCAGTGTCGTAGGCCATTCGGAAGGGCAATTGTTCAGCGCGCATNCTTGTTGCTTCCTCCAACAGTTGCAAGCAATATGCCCGACTTTTCCGTAGTTGTAGTAAGTTTGTGTATCTCTCTGGTTGACGGCGTCCACTTCCATCGGATTCAAAGGGTCCCCCGACTGGCTTTTTCCGTGTCCACGATCATTATGGTTGGGAGGTTGCTAGCATCCTAAGTTTTCATACAATGATTTTGCACAACATTTGTGCACCAAGTTTGTACACAAAGCTTGTGTACAAAGTTTGTGCACAATGTTTGTGCACCACTTTTGTGCACAACGTTTGTGCATAACGTGTGTGTACAAAGCTTGTGCATCAATTTTGTACTCAAGGTTTGTGCATAATTTTTGTGCACAAAATCTATGCAGAACGTTTGTGCATTAAGTTTGTGCACACATTCTATGCACAATGTTTTTGCGCAAAGTTTAGGATTCCTGGATCTGAGCTCTGTAGTCGTGTTGTTGATTCTTTCTGCTGCATCGATCATCTGCAAAAAGTTGTTTTGAATGCCAAAAGCAGCAATCGCTCGTCGGATATCTTGTTTGAGGCCGTTGTTGTAGTGAAAACAGAGTTCGTCAGGGACAATGTCTGCACCAGTGATGATCTCACAGAATCTCCGCATGTATTGTACCACGTTCGAATGCCGATGGAGATGTTGTAGCTTTTACAGGGCATCAGACTTCTCATTCAGCTATCCAAATTGTACTAGCATCGTGCGCGATAACTTTTTCCTGTCGGTTGGTGGCGTCAGTGCGTCTTCCCATTGCGGGTTGATCTGCTCCAAGGGTAGACACCTGCAATCCACCACATGAGACGGGCAACGTTGGCCGTTGATGAGGCCTCGCCGGTCTCCTGTTGCCATTGGATGGCCATTACATCAGACCACCAACTTAGTGCAGTGTCACACAAAAGCGCGGCCGCGAGGTCAATCTTCTTTCAACCGTCGTTGACCCTAACAGTGGTGAAGTACACCTCAAGACTCGTCAGCCACATCTGGACCGTTGGTCCCTTTGAGTTTGCAGAATTGAATGGTTCGAGAGGGGCCNACACCTGCAATCCACCACATGAGACGGGCAACGTTGGCCGTTGATGAGGCCTCGCCGGTCTCCTGTTGCCATTGGATGGCCATTACATCAGACCACCAACTTAGTGCAGTGTCACACAAAAGCGCGGCCGCGAGGTCAATCTTCTTTCAACCGTCGTTGACCCTAACACTGGTGAAGTACACCTCCAGACTCGATAGCCACATCCGGACCGTTGGTCCCTTTGAGTTTGCAGAATTGAATGGTTCGAGAGGGGCCGAGCGAGTCTTTGGTTGGTTCAAGAGTTGGGTATTTCTCTCGATAAGCACCGCCTCTCATGCACTTGCGTTGCAAAGAGTGTTGATTTGTGTGACTTCCACCCGTCACGACCGACGCCGATGGATTCTTCATGTATCCCACGTTGGTGGTATAGGATGGAGGAGAGCGAGACGACACAATGGGCCGTCGGAGTGTACTAAGACTTCTCAAGCACCTAAGACAGCGCCAACAAGACATGGTCGATGCGTTCTGGCAGTCCTCTTGGCTTGTCGGGAGCTAGGAGAGTTTTGTGGTGCGTTGAGACCTGCGCACCCGGTGGACTATACCGGTGCGACGAGGAGACCTGATGGTTGTAGTAGGGCTTCCGATGTTCAGGAAACTGTTTGTGATGTCTAGACGCTGATTTCAAGTGATTCTAGCATTGCTCTTATTTTCTCGGTGATCGAGACCCGAGCACTCGGTTAGCTGTTCCGGTGCCTCAAGGAGACCAGATTTGTTGTTCATGTGGTTTGTGCAGTTTGCTCTCCCCGCTGACTCGTTTGGACTCAGCGGAGGTGACGGAGCATGGTGCGCCTAGCTGCTGGCGCCCCTACATAAGCCGACTAGGGGCTCATTTGTATTTTCTCCTTCTTCTTTCATATTATGCGTTCCAGACTTTATCCAAATTTTTGCAGTTTTGCAATGCACTAACACCCAAAGCTCATGTTTGTTTTCGTATGGGCCTGCATGCCCTAATTAGATCATAACTTGGTATTAGAGCACAGGGGGGCGTGTGAGGAGCAGAAGCAACAAAAGCAGGAGCAGTGGGCAGAACGAAGAGAGAACGTGCCACGTGGCGCTACGCCGGAAGCACCGTGAGGGAGCACGAAGTGACTACACATGAACACCACAGGGACCATGAGCAGCTCACAATAGCACTAGGAATTGTGGCAACAGCAATAGTAACAACAGCAAACAAACTGGCGGCAGCTTTGCTATGGTGCATCAGGAGCAGTGGCGGTAGAGCAGCCGCTCACAACAAGAGTAGCAGCGTCGGCAGCAACAGCAACAGCAGCGACGGGCGGTAGCATTTGTACCAATTGCCCCTTCGGTAGCATCAGTAGTAGCGATAACTGCTGTGCCGCACAGGAGCAGTAGCAATAGCAGGAGTAGTAGTGGCGACAATAGCAATTGTATATAAAAGTAGTAGAAGCACCCGCTATAACAGCGGCGGCAAGAGTAGCAGTGTGCAGGAGCAGTGACAACAATAGCGTCGGTAGCAACAGATCACACAGTAGTAGTAGCAGTGACAACACAAGCATCGCCTACGGCTATAGCATCGGCGATGGGAGCAACAAGTAGTAGATGTAGCAGCAAGTAGTAGCAGTGGCAGCAGCAAGCAGTAGCGGCAACAACAAAGTAGCAGCAGCAACCATAGCAGCTGCACCCGCTGCCGCAGCTGCTGTTACCGAAGGGCCTCGCAGCCAACCTCGGAGGGTCCCCCTCGGAGGGGCCCTCTTGAGCTCCCATAGAGGGGCACCCTCAGAGGAGGCCTACAGGCCCCGTCGAGCCTCCCCTCTTGAGGGGCCCCTCGGACTGGCCTATGAGCCTCCTCGGCCCCGTCTATCTCGTCGGTCGACCGACATAGGGGGTCGACGGCAGGAAAGGGACGGATCCCACCCCCCTCCATTTGCTCCTCCCACCACCTCGCTCGTTTGCACAAGCAAACGAGCAAGCAAGCATGCACGGGAGGGGGGGCGACCGGACACCCCCTCCTCTCCCATTATTTTCTCAATTGCCCTAAACTAGGGACAAACGAGAATAGGGGGATGAGAAGAAAGAAAACAAGAAGTTGAGGCAAGAAAAGGAGGATGGGATGAGTGCTTCAAGACAGAGAAAAAAACAAAATCTATAGATACCTGCCACCAACAACCGCACGTGCAACCTGTTTAGCAGATGCCAAAGCATCACCCACAGTGACAGCAGCCACAACAACAACATTAGCTTCCGTAGTAGCACCAGCGGTGGCAGTGTGTAGAGTAGTTGCAGCAACACGTGTAGTCTCCCCTTCCTAGCCAAGAGGGGACTGTAGTCGGCGGTGACTTCTCGTCGCCGACTTGGACCGGCATCTGTCTTGGGCCCATGGATTGGTCCCCGCACTTGAATTCATAGAATCGACGACGTATTCGGGTTTGTCCATCTCCAAGGGCTTGGTCGTCTACCGCTTAGAGCAGCAGCCGCACCTCCAGCTGCCACACCTTCTGTTCTTGGAGCAGCTTTTGCTCCATTAGTGGCACTTGCACTAGTAGCCTCAGCTGGTCAGACTCCCTTCTCCTGGCGTGTTGTGGTAGTGTAGCACGTCCCGTCTGACTAAACTTGCTGACCCCAACGCCGTGACCTACAGGATTAACAATGTCTATTGGTCTCATCCTCTCCTTTGGCTTGTTCTTTACCACTGGGAGTAGGTGTCCTCGCCATCTATCCATCGTCTATCGTACAAGATAAGTGCCCAGACATTTAAGCAGGCATTCAGCGTGTTTGCCTACTACTGCTATGATAATAGATGTCATGGTTAGCATCGCTGCTCTACGCGCCCTTACGGCTGGCATGCACCTTGACTTCAGCCTTGTCTAAGCATGCATCCTCCACAGCATGCGGATCTGCCAGCGTTGGTAGATCCCATAGTTGGACCTCTGGCGACCATATTTGCCGAGATCTACGGCCTCAAATGAATGGTGCAGCACCTTTGTGACCTCATCGTCACCGAGCATGCTTCTGCTATTAGTTCATCGACGGCCTGCTTGATCACATCTCCTTCATCGTCTCCCAATTTCTCATCTGATGGCGTCCCTTCAACTCCACCTGTCGGCCAGTCCCAGGCTGCCACCTTCCTCTCGATCCTCCATTCTCCTACTACCACGACGTCACATCAAGATGACATGTCTTAATGTAGTCGCTCCAGTCGTGTGTGCACGCGGCGTCGGCATCAGCGTTCTGCATGCCGTGCTCGGGCCCGTCTTAATACATCATCCACCTCCTCGGCTTCCGTTGCTGTACCTATGGAGGGGGAGTGTGGTCATTGCGCATTGCCTCCTGTGACCTCAACAAAAAGATCTGCATCCTCACTTTTCCGAAGTGCCCCAGCATCAGCTTAGGCAGATGCAAATGATACGGTGGCAGTACATGATGTGGAGTCTGATCCCAACAAGGTGTTCATGGTGGAGAATTGCGTGTCATGGAGCTTGACTGGGCTGGATCGAGATCATCCGCAATAGTAGGTTGCATCAAGAGGAGTGCAGTCCCAGTGTCATTGGGCGGTGCCACTCGTGGCTCCCACGGGTGGTAATCCGGCCGTGGCACAGGAGTTCCGTATGGATCAAGATGCATCTACCAGACTTTTGGTTGAGTTTGTGCAGCAGGCTCACACCACCCTGGCTGAGGTTACAGTGCATGAGACATGCATGTCATCGATGTCGACATCCATGCTAGGACAGGTGCTAGATAGTCTGTAGTAGCAAGTTGCATCAAGATGAGTGCAGGCCCCGCGTCCCTGGGCGGTGGCACTCTCGACTCCAACCGGTGGTAGCCTGACGGTGGAACAGGAGTTCCATACAAATCGGGATGCATCTACCGGAATTTTGTGGGTGCTGGTGCACGAGACTCACACCAGGCCGATGGAGGTTGTAGTGTAGGAGATATGCGTGTCATCGAGGTTGACATCCACGGCGGGATAGGAGTCGCACGTTCTATAGCAGCAGGTTGCATCAAGAGGAGTACAGGCTCCACGTCCGTGGACGTTGCCACTCACGACTCCGACGGGTGGTGGCCCGGCGGTGGCACCGGAGTCTCGCACAGATGAGGATTCCCCTTACGTACATTCGGGGGCGTTGGTGAACGAGGCTCACACCAGCCCGACAGTAGTCACAATGCATGAGCACCGTGGACCTGCTGGTCTTTTAGAGGTTGAGGCATTCTTGAGAGGCGCATTATTGAGAGATGTTAATGGGGTGTGTGCTGTAGCAGTCACAACATGCTCGACCTTGTCATCGGTGCTATTTGAGGAAAAGCTTCAATGTCAGGAGTTGCCCATGTTCCCAGAGTCTACGGGCTTCAATACACATGGCAAAGCAGCGACACACATGACGCATTCAGATGATGATCCTTACTCCATCATTGAGTGGGCGCTCACCAATGGACTCAGTAGGGAGAGGACCCATGACATCAGAATGGACCAGGTCCAGAGGGGCAGACGCACGAGAGAAATACAGAGGGTATGTGGACCGGTGCATCTTGCCCTGAGCGTAATCAATGCATTCTTTGGGGCACGACGAGGGGAAGTAGTCAAGATCAAGGCCCTCGGCCAGTTGGGTGCAGAGGATGCTATCTACGGCAACAGAGTGGATGTGGTAAGGGCGACAGTGCAAGAGACGTGAGTGTTGTGGAGAGAGCATGCTGGTGACAAACACATGGCCTGTGATGGCTGACGGGGAGGGGGCAGAGGGAGGAGAGGATAGACGAGGCACGTGCCACAGGTTGCCACGGGCTATGGCATGCAGAGCGACAAGATCGGACGCACGTAACGAATCTCTGCCAACTCCACGTGAGTGCAGAACGTCCATGCTCATGTGATCAAAGGTAGTGACGGACAGGAGGCTAAGCTCAAGACCTAGGATGAAGAGGACAACAGTCACAAAGACATCACTAGCAGGACAAAGGAAACAAATGACGTCGACGCTCCGAACAGGTACCACCTGTCCGGAGCCCGTCCGGACACCGGACACATCGCCAATAGGACCAAGCACACTGAAGGCCTCGTGAGAGGCGGTCAAGTGATGCGTGGCACCAGAGTCGATGATCCAGGTCTTATCAGGGTCGTGGACCGGAGTTGCCAGATCGGTAACAGTCACATGGTAGGAAGCAAGAGACGCGGACGCGGTGAGATGGTGCAAACTGAGACTGCTAATCATCAAGCCACACAACATTGTCATAGAGAGGGAAAGAAAAGAGCATGGGAGACAACGAAACGGACGAGGAAGCCAGACACGACCATAGCTCAGTCTCATTCATGCAAGGCAGGGCCGACGGGCAGGAGGTGACGCAACTCGCACTTCCTTGGGGGGAGGGTGAGGCAGGCCTAGTTGGAGCGCAATGAACTCTTCCAACTAACGCTCAAGGGTTGAAGGTCCGGGATTGTAGACTGAGTGCAAAGTGATAGTGCCGGAGTCCGGATAGGAGGACTACACCGGTGATGGAAACGAAGGCACCGACGGCAGCGGATGATGCTACTGTGGAGCTAGCAACAACGGGACCGGTGTGGCTATCGGAAGAGTGGAGCTGCTAGACAGAGTGGCGGCATCAGGGTCGGCGACAACTACGGTGGCAGAGGCAAGATGGCGCTCACGCTGGGGACGCATGGTGGCGATGACGCGCGCCTCATCCATCAGTTGCGGGCACATGTACCACCCATGTCCTGGCTGGCCACAGTTGTGGCAGGCCAAGCCACCACCACTGGACCCGGTCGGCTGCCGCTGTTACTGCTCTCCCTTGCCCTTATTTCCCTTGCGCTTCTTCTTCCCTGACGACGAGCAGCTGGTGGATGTAGCTACTGCATAGGACAATGGCCACAGAGGCGACGGCAGGGGAGGTGAGGGCCTATGTATGCTGGATGCGTGACTCCAGAAGAGCTTCCTAAATCCTCAGAAAGAGCTCGTATGCCCAGGGCATGAGGGTTCCCTGGGCCGCCCGTGTGGAGAGCACATCCTGGGTGTATTAGACAAAGACGTCGATGTACACATCATTGGCAACGTGCTTGATGGTCAGGAGCGCGGCCAGAGATGGAGCAGAGGAGCCTAGGCAACGGAGGATGTCTTCCGCCCGCTGCCAGTGAGAGGTGACCGTCTCGGTCTCCCTCATGTGTGGGGAGTTGAACTCTCAAAACAGACAGCTGGTCTCAACCTCGCTGGATAGACGATGGGGACGGGTGAGGACGTGCCACGGAGCTTTAGGGTCTGGAGTCCCGCCAATGGTGAAGTCACCGAGGAAGGGCTCGATGGCTAGGTGTGATGTCGGAGGAGCGACCGGGACGAGGGCGCGTACAGCACAACAAGCATCATACAACTGGTCAGCCTGGGTGGAGTCATACGGAAGAGTGTTGTATGGCCACAGGCCCTCATCCTGTCCCTAGATGCAAAAGCTAAGCTCCCAGCCCCGGAACTGCTCGCCGGCCTAAAGCGGTGGGGGCGGGGTCTATAAGTCCTTTGGCCTACGGCCCGCACCCTGAGTGGGGCCAAGGATTGAATGCAATGTCTGCTGCAGGCGTTGGGTCTACCATTGCGCCAAGTAATGTGTGGCAACAGACACAGGAGGGCTGGCGTGCCCAGGAGGAAGGAAGGGCGGTGGGGCACTGGTGTGAGTCTGTAATTCCAACAGCTGTAGTACTGCAAGTTGTTGCGTGAGTGTGGCAAGCTGAATGGCGGCCAGGGGGTCGGAGGAGCCGGCGACGAAGTGTGTGGACTGCTTCTGTTATTGCTATCGATGGAACTGCAACACATGTTGCTACTACTCCTACTACTACTGCTGCTCCTACAGCTGCCACTAATATTGGTATTGCTGCTGCTACTACTACTATTGCGACTATTACTTGTGCTAGTGCTGCTACTACTACTGCTACTGCTATTGTTGTTGCTACTACTCATGTTTTTGTAGCTGTTGTAGCTATAGCAAGAAAGGGGAGCTAGGGGTACCCCCAACAGAGGAGTATCCCTCCCAACTGGGGTTGTTAGCCATGGTGTTCTTTGTTTCTCCTTATTTTGGGCTGCTGATGTCAGTAGTGACGTCAGCTTAGAATGGCTGACATCAACAACTACTACGTCGTTATCTGTAAGGTTGCTGTTGTAGATTTTTTTGTTGCTAACGTTAGAAGTGACGTCAGATGAGGATGGCTGACATCAGCAGCGGCTGTTGCTAGAGCCACTATTGTGTCAGCTGTAGGACAGCTGCTGCTACTGTTGTAGATGCCGTTGCTGCCCCTACAACTACTGCTACTACTGCTGGTCTACAACTGCAGCTGCTACTACTGCCGCTACTGTTGCTACCGCTACTGCTGTTGTTGTTACAACAGCGGCTGCTACTACAACAGTTGCTACTGCTGGTGCTGTTGCAACTGTTGCTATTGTCACTATGGCTACTATTGCAGCAGCAGCTGCTGCTACTACTGAGGTACTATGTGCTAGTGCAACTACTGTGGCTACTGCAGCGGCTGCGGTTGTGGTTGCAGCCGCTACAGGGCCACCGGCAGGGTGGGGGATTTTTTATCTTTTCTTTTCTTCGTCGGTTACAACGAGCTCCCTGCTTGCTACGAGCCACGAGCTGCGAGCAATGATCTCACTGCTTGCTGTTCGCTCCTCGCTGCGAGCTTCAAGCAGCAAGCTCGATGCTCACAACTTGTTGTTCGCTGCGAGCAGCGAGCTACGAGCTAGTGCAACTGTTGCTGCTACTGGATGTTACCGCAGCTGGTGCTGCTAGTTGTTGCAGGCTGTTGCTGGCTACTACTTGCATTTGCTACTGTTGAAGCCGGCTGTTGTTGTTGTGCACTGCTACTGCTATGAGTTGCTGCTTCTGGCTACTCCTGCTACCTGTTGCTGCTGATTTTTGCTGTTGTGCTGCTACAAGCTGCCGCAAGTTGCTGTTGCTGCTAGTTGCAGTTGCTAGGCACATCTCCTGCTAGTTGATGTTGGTTGCTGCTACCACTTCTCGTTGCTGCTGCAAGCTACTGCTGCTACTGTAGGCTGCTGCTACTGTAGGATGCTGCTACTACATGCCAGTCACTATACCTGGTTGACGTCTCCACGTGCGCCAGCGCCACCAGGTGCCTCACGCGACCTACCCCTCACCTCCTTGTGTCACACGTGGGTGTCATTACTGCCGTAAAAAATTCGGCAGCATTTCCCCTGGCCCACTGGCCGTGGGAAAAAAACTGTCGCTGCCACCAGGCTGGTCAATGCTGTCGCTAAAATCTGGCAGCATGTCCCCTACACTGGCGCCTAGGGGGGTTCGTCGGCATGGTCAGGAACTCGTACGCGACTTTTCTCCTACTGCTGCTGCGCTCTGGCTCTGATACCAAGCTAGCAAACCTAATGAAGCAGGTTGGGACAGCAACGTTGTTGATGCAGCATGCAGGAACCCACACTCGTTGCTTAAGCTGCCCCCTCCTCCTGCACCAGAGCCCAAGTCTGAGAGCTGTGGTGTTGTTACTCAGGAATGCGTGCTCCAGAGTTAGCACTAGACAACAGTTGAGAACCGGAAATGATTCATTGGGAAGCAAGAATAACTAGCAACGGGAGACCCCTCCAAGTTCTAGCTCCCCTTCCAGCTCTGTGTATCTTATTATTCAGCTGACCAGCCAATGAGAAAACATACCTGTCAGCTATGGTTTTCTCAGTGAGCCCTGTCAGATGGCCGACAGCCCAAAACCCGGACGTTGTCCAATTTGCCTAAAAACTGGACCATACCATAATACCGACCCTTTGAATGCAGTCTTGTGTTCAAAAATAGCTACAAAATTAGCAGTGAGGAGTTATGGCTGCTCAAACCCAGGCAGCGCCTACACTAGTCCCTGGTGACAACAGTGCCACACTGAAATGAGATCTGGACCCTAAGCAGAGCACGACGCTGCAGTCGTAATGGTATAGTCAGATCCAGCACTGGACGCATGCAGAGAGCATTTGCAGTGGCAGTGACCGCCCGCGGCCCGACCGCTGAGGAGGCCTGCCGATGGAGTTAAGCACGTCGCCGAAGGCAGGAGGCTCCGGTGAGTTTCGTGTAGTCCTCAGCGTGCGTCGGCTCCACCGGACGACACTCCAGCAGCATCGAGTCTTGCCGTCAGTCATATGCACACCGATGTACACAAGCCGGGAGGAAACAACAGAGCACAATGAGAGATGAAAAAGAAAAACCAACAGCATGTGCACTGTGCTCTCCCCACTGACTCATTTGGGTTTAGCGGGGTTGACGGGCCTAGATGCGGATAGCTGCCGGCGCCCCTACATAAGCCCGCTAGGGGCTTATTTGCAATCTCTCCTTGTTCTTTCATATTATGTGTTCCAGTCTTAGCCGAATTCTTGTCGTTTTGCAATGCACTCACACACTGAGCTCATGTTCGTTTTCGCATGGGCCTGCATGCCCTAATAAAATTCTAAGAGCCTTCATCATGACGTTGAGCAGTTGGAGCGGATGCTTGTTCATGCCTTCGAGCGCGAAGATTCGATTCGCATTTTCCTCGTTGATCCACGCCTCTCGTCCGGTGCCACCTTTTGCTCTTGCTGTTGTTGTCAGTTGGGGCACCTGGTTTACCGCTGTTGGATCTACGATAGGATTAGTCATCAAAGTTGTAGGGGTTGATCTAGCTGCCGCATAGCCTGCCACGCCAACGTTTGCTACCGCTTCATGGTTCGGGTGCATAGGCACGTTATGCTCCTCCATTGCCCAAGTCTTGGCCGAAGACCCAACAGTGGTCGTCGAATGCGCTCACTCGATGCACGTTGTAGTCGTCAAATGTCTTGACGTGGGAGATGTGCCGACGGCTTGTGCGAGGTAATCCTCTGGATGGGTGTAATAGTCGGATGCCTCTCCATGTGCTTTGATACCAAGTGTTATGCTGAGTGAAGTGTAGATGGTGAATAAGTAGGAGCTGCGTGACAGAACACGATTTATAATTTGGGACATTTGAGCAATTCATAATTAGCAGTAGGTGTACTTTGATGATAAGTGTGGAAATGATGGAACATTTGCATACAAGTTTCAAGTTACGAATGAGGTATTTTCGGGTCGGTGGGTCAATGGTCAAGTGACGCGTGTGGAGTCACATTGTGAGTGGTCGGATTCGAGAAGCTCCGCCGAGAAGTCGAAGGGCTTCGAGGATCAACGGCGAAAATGAGAGTTGCATCTTTATAAATCTAGATGTGTCTCGATGTGTAAAAAATTCAACCGAAAGGTCGTGAAAACTCTATCGTAGATTCTCAAAAGTGGTCGGAGTTGTCAGAAAGTGTGAGAAGGTTCGTAGGAGGGCGAGGGTAGTTGGTTGAATTTCCCTTCACCTTCGGAGTGAAAATGGAGGTCTTGAAACGCGGTGGGCTATTTTTTTATGACAGAAATGCCCACTCAGGAAGATTAGGGACTCGTACACGTCTGGTACGTGACACCCAACACTTCACAAAACCCTTCAACCCTAAGTTGTAACTAGGGATTTGGCGTACGTTTGCTTC
>SZWC01005888.1:57703-70650 GCA_023375785.1 Penium margaritaceum
GATAAACCCCCCCCCCCCCCCCATGGATCACGAAACTGCGGTGGCGGAGTGGGCAAAGATAAAGCGCGCATGGGACATCATCAACCCAAATACACCCGAGGACCCATACACCATGTGTTGGCAGTTGGGCATGAAAGCACCTCATGCCCGACCGTTGTTATGTCTACCCAATTGGGCGCCATGGATGTCGGTCTGGCCACTTCCATGGTCACGGTTGTGATTAACGTCATCCTTTACTTCATGTTTTTACTGAAGTTCAAAACTATACACAGGGCATTGTGGAATAAAGTGTTTCCATGAAAAACGAACAATGTTCCACCCTTTTCGTCATTGTTACTATGCATTAAAGCAACGGAATGCCCTCTATTGTAGACTACTTCTTGCAGTATTAAAGACCAATGTAGCTGTCAAATGAGGACATTGTATGAGCACAATTGGATATTATGGGGTCAAGTACCTTCAACTTTCATGATGAATATGCCCACCTCACTGTTTTTATAGTTAGCAACATCATTAGTGAAATGTCACATCTTCAGCAACGTATGGTAAGGTTATACAACAATGTGCCATCCTCATTAGGACACTTCATGAACATTGTACCAATGAAATCATTTCTTACTTCATTAATACATCATGTGCTTACTTCCCATGTGGTGGTTCTGCAGCCTATAACAGACAGTGTCATGTCATGTGTTTGTACGTGGTACGTGAAGGTTATCCTTAGGGAACAATGACATGGATTTCGGCTTATTGTTATGATGTTGAAAGAGAAGCAGTCATTTGAACGCTATGAACAGTCTTTACATCAGAAGCATTACCTTATGAACACTCAGAAGTACACTTCACCTACTTCTGGCAGTACTTGGTAATGAAGTTGGCACTTGAAATGACCAACCTTGCGCAAGGGACTTGGATTGAGTAAAATCAATTAAGGAAATGTCAAACACGAAACACCATAGACAGTGAACGTGGGGTACATAATTTTCTAGAAGAGTTCACGAATCAATCCTCGGAGAAAATGAACAATGTCACAGACAGGACACAGCTGCTCCCATGGCTGATAGTGCTCAGCATCGCAAAAGACGTCGGCCTCAGTGTCTGAATCTTGGCAGCCATGTCTGCTTCTCGGAACATACACACTACTGGCCCCCCTCCCCACATGCAATGAACTACTGTGTCTAAGCCTAACTCTGACCTTCTGCATAACCCAAAACCCTCCTCTCCGGGTGAACTGTGAGCCGCCTCTCACTATGGTGTGCTCAATCTCCATAGTCCAGCAAACTTCATCCTGCACATGAACAAAACCAAGTATTATTCATGACAAACACCCTTAACCGATGAGAGTTCCATGATAATGTGAATAACAGGGCACGACGACAAACAGAACAAGTACGTACCTCACTCTACCTCCTCTGGCTCCTCCTCGTACATCTCCCGCCATTCTCTCTCCTCCTCATCCAACTGCTGGGTGTGCTCATCCTACGTCACCGTCTCACCATCATCACCAAGAGGAGGGGAGTATGCACCAGAGTCATCACTTTCAACACCAACATCATCATCATCCTCTTCATCCCGGGGCGGATCCTCGGGATCGTACTCCACGTCACCACTGGCATACGCTACAAGTGGAGCATCCACAGTTGTGGAGGTAGTTGCACGTGCTTCCAAGGCTGCTGCGGCTTGTGCAGCAGTAGCCTCTAGACGTCCATCGTATCCCCTTGCTGCGGCCTGTGCAGGACTTGGAGCAGGCGGGTTTTTGCAGCATGTCCTGGTGTGGCCTTTTTGCCCACACTGTGGGCAAATGAAGTTTTTCTTCCGTATCATCTCACGGTCTTTCCTTGCGCTGCGCGGGCGTCCCTTCCCACGCCTTGGTCCCGGTTGCAGCCACTGTGGTTCGACGGGCACAATGTTCTTCACCACCGGCGAGGGGATGGGGTTGTTGTATGCACGTCGGAACGCCATGCGCGTGAGTCTAGGGTCAACAAGGTTCTCTGCATTGATGCGCTTCACGAGCAGGAAAGCACAAGCATGATGACATGGCATTCCAAACTCCTTCCACACGTCACAGCTGCAAGTCTTCTCCAAGAGGTCTACCTGTCGGGGATTGTTGGTTGGTCCATCCACAGTTGCAGTGTTTGGGCCCTCCTCAGTCACATTGTACACACGGGCCACCGCTAGGCAATTGAGTAGTCGGTCGGCTTGGACAGGGGCCAAGGACGTCTACACAGCTTTTGCCTGGGCACGCCGAGCACAAAACATGCGCTACACAAAGGGCAGGATGCTCACAAAACAGTAGTATGGATACATCTTGCGGTGCGCAGCGATGCGTGCGTTCCAGCTCTCTGCTGCGTTGGAGGTGGTGTGGCTTCCCCTACCAAGGGGGTAGTGGAGACGTGTCCATTTCTCCAGAGGTACACCCCCGACCACAGAACCATCCCCACCTGGCCTGCCAAAACAGATATGCGTAGGCAGATGCACTCACTTGCCGCGGGTGGGTGGTTGCGTTTTGCCACTGGTCGACATTGAGCGCATGCGCACACTTCCATGCCCAGTGTGCGACTTTCTTCCCGTAGGCAATGCGGACGTTCTCGCACAAGTGCCATGCACAGAACGTGTGTGTTGCACCACTTAGGTACTTCTTCACCGCTTTCTCCAGGCCCTTCTCTCTGTCTATGATGATGCATGTCCCAGGCAGAGCAGCAGTGGGATACGCGAGGGCAACCTGTGCGCAAAAAAAAGTTCCAACTCCTCTCGTCCTCGGTCGGTGCCAGTGCCCACGCCATGGGCACTGCGTGGTCATTGGCGTGAAAAAATTGGGCAAGCAGCAGAGTTTGCTTCTGCCCGTTTCTGAAAAACGTTGCATCCATGGTCAGAATGCGGAGACTATGCTCGAAACTGATCCTGGCAGCCCCTAGAGCGACAAACGCCCACAGGAAAGCACCGTTCTTGTCCTTGTGCGCGGCTGCGTGGGTTCCTGGGTCAACGCGTCTCAGCTGCATTCACGAAATGGATGCAAACAAGTCAATAGAACTGAAAGTTGAATGAATACAACTTTGTTCAAGCTTCCAAGTGGACATGTTTGCGTACCTCGTCGATGTAAGATGGAAAGAGACTACACGTGTCGGTTTTGTTGCCCATCAAGTTTTCCTGGGCCTGTGTCTTCGTGCGGTAGACTGTGTTGTTGGAGATGTTGATGCCGGTCCGCTCGTGGAGTACCTGCCGTAGGGTGGCTGTAGACGCAGTGGGGTCGCGCTGCAGTGCTTTGCCTATTTTGCGGGCCACCGACCCCTTCTGGCGGGCCGGATTGCCGCGACCAATGTTGGGGACACACTTGTGTCCGTCGGCGTAGTGGGACATAGTCACGGCACCAAACTTGCTAGTCACACGTGCGCGCAGGAGCCAGGTACAACCCTTGTTCTTGGCCTCAACGCATGTCACGTGGAATCTGGCGGGCTCATTGTCCACCCACTTCAGTCCGAAGCGGTTGTCAACCGTGTAGTCCTCCACAAACGCCCGGGCTGCGTCCATGTTGTCAAACATACCCTCTGCCGGCTCCTTCGGCATCCCCTTGTGCTTCTTCGGGCTGTGACATGGTTTGTCGTCCGAATCGCCTGTCCATGACAGCACAACATAAAATGACATGGGAGAGCACGGGTTACGAATGGAGTCCATGCAAAACCAAGAAGAGAAAACTCTACTTCCATGCACTGTCTTTGTCTTCCTAAAACTAACGAGACACAGGATGCATCATGGGCACAAAGTGAGCATTACCGAGGTGGCCATGTGGTACAGATAGCACGCGACGGCGCCCCATGCTAAACCTAACCGGTACGGCTTCCCGGACATCGGGGGAACTGGGAGCACGAGGTGGTTCATCCGGGAGTTGGTTCTGTGGGAGGGCGTCCCACTCGTCCAACCGCCAGGACCACCAATCATCGTTCAAATCCCGAGTCAACCAAAACATAACATCTTCAAACGCGTCTGATGGGTTTCTTGGCAAAGGGTTATCGGGGTACCACCGCGGTGCAGGCCCGTCAGCAGACCAAGCAGTCTTGTCAGGAATTGGTTGTGTGGCAACAAGCCAAGCGTGTTATAGGGAAGCCATCCGAAACGGTGGGTATTTCGTCCACAAAACATCATCCTATTTATCCCATCTACCCTCCTCATTAGGCTTACCGGCGTCCTCGACCACTTGGTCGTCCACCATTCTGCCTTCACGAAGGATGCAGCAGCAAAAACAACATCGCTAGAGGGAGCGGTGATGGCGTCAATGACGACGACGCAACACTGAATGACAACGGATGAAACTCCACTGGTACCCTGCCGCAACAAGTGGTGCAAGTGGCGGACAATATGAGCATAGGTGTACACGTAGGATGAGGGTAGTGTCCATCGATAGAGCGGTTCATGCACAAACTCCGTGAGTGTAGTGCATGTCATCCACTGTCTGCCTGCAACAAATAGTACACCATGGTTTTTGGTACCCAACGGCATGCCCATAGCCACCGCCGGTTGAAAGGATGTGACAGCGACATGTCATTGGCAGCTCGTCATGGCGTGCAGCGGAAGTTGCAACACGAGCAGCTGTCGACTGGTCCAGCGGCGCAATGTAATTGGCCCGCTTATCGGTTGCTGCGCTGGCCATACAATTGTAAGTCGCGGCATGACGTTTGGATGCCGGTGCATGAACCATGCCAGCTCAGGGCCGAGGATCCGCAGGGAGTGTTTCGATGTTACGAGGACATTGCATGTGCTCGTAAGACGGCCATGCAGACGTGCGGTGTGTGGTTTGATGGAAACTTCGAGTCCTTGAAATGTTTTTAGAATGAAAGGATACCCCCAGTTCACGAGTAAATGAAGGACGCTGAACCGCATATTGTCGAGTACCGGAACATTTTCGTTGTCGACTTCATAGTAAACTACAAGTATGGAGTACATGCATGCGGCGTGGTTGTACGAATTGAGGCACAAATTGTGGGAAAAGTGAAAAAATAAAACCAGGACACCCTTCTTCTACAGAAAAATGAACCATATGCCGTCACATGACGACTTGGACAATTGCAAGGGGTACATGGAGCTTATTGTTCATGGTTAGGGGCGAATGAGGCTTATCGTGCTGGCGGAGGGGTGAATGAGGCTTATCGTGCTGGCGGAGGGGCGGATCGGGCTTATCGTCCCGACGGAGGGGCGGATCAGGCTTATCGGTCTGGCGGAGGGGCGAATGGGGCTTATCGTGCCGACGAAGGGGCGGATAGGGCTTATTGTGTGAAACTTGGGGTACATGGTCACTTCGCCCTATTTGTTTTCAACTCGCAAACCCCCTATTACGATGTAGGGTTTTGTATGTTTTGCACACGCTCTGCCCGCGCAAACGTACATCGTCGTAGGGCATTTGCACGTTGAAAATGAAAACAAAAGCAAGAGACATCACTCCCTTGCGATCGAGCAAAAACGCCCATTTCAAAATTTCAACCATTTTTTCACGGCACACAAACCACCCCCATTGTGCATGAAAAACAATCTCAAACCCAACCCCTAATTACATTCGGGGTTGAGGGTTTTGTTCTTTACGTGGGCATCTGCTAGGCTCTGCTACCCAAGGCCTTGCAGATTCCTTTTCATCGCATACGGTTTCTTGGACCTCCCACACAAACCCCACGAAAAACCCTCCCTCCAACGATCACAAACACTATAAAAGAGGGGTTTGTAATTTCTTGAGGAGCATGATGATGTCAGTGTTCCGATGCTTTATTTCATGGAGCTACAACATACCGTTCGCATGCTTTTATTATTCGTAGTTGCCTTTTTCTGGACGCGTGGATATAGCACCTTTTAAGCAAAAACATACTAGGGATGCAACTCCAAATTTAGTAGGTGCAAGCACACTAGCTTAAAATTTGGACATGGTGGGTATCTCGTCTGTCAGTCCATTGGAATTTTGTTTTCGGATTTCTTGGTAACCTATTGTAATGTGTTAGTGTGGTTGAATGTGTTTCAAGTTGAATAATGTTCTTGGGTATTTCTCTTACCATTTGGGTTTGTGAGTGCTCGCTAATTTTTCAGATTCAAGAAGTTTCATGTTCAACTCTTGCAAGGTTGGACCGTGTATATGGACTTGGTGACTCATGATGTCGTTTTGTTGTGGTGTGCCTATGTATGTGTCTTTGCTTACGTAGATCGGTATGCTTGTGGGGCCCCATAGAGGTTCGGGTCCGGCCCATGGGTGGTGGCAGAGCTTGCGTGTTGTTGTGCAGAATTCAAGGTAGCAGCTTCCGGAAGGGAGCCCGGTGGGAGGGATTTTCTGCCGGGACCATCTTAAAAACCAAAAAAAAAAAAAAACCCATGCTTGTTGTTATCGCCGGTGGAGTGTGTAGATGATTATGATTCGGAGTCTGGTGAGGGAGGTTAGGGTGAAAAACGGGGTGCGCATATACATATCGATGACGAGGGGGGTGTCATGATTGAGACCCAACTTATGATGAGATGTTGGCGAACTTCGTCGAGCATTGATTGTTAACTTCAAGTTAGTTCTCTTCCAAAGGCTTTAATGAGGGTTTATCAATGGAATAGAGAAACCCTCATTGGCGGATTTTGATCTTTCTGGTAAGGAGAAAGTGCTCCCCTATGGGGATTGTAAAGGGTTGTGCATGGGAATTGAGATGTTGATTATAGGAAATGTATTCTAGAGCGATGTATGGTTAGGTTTGATTTGGAGGAAGGATGAAAAGATTGGTGGCGAGGAAAAACGAAAAATATTCCTTCCAACCTTCTTCACACACATTTCCGTGTTCGTACACAAGACGTCATGCTGCGAACAGTGTACCGCTCCATCCAAGTAAACAATCAATACCGCTTCCTACCACCATCCTCCTCCCCCTATCTCTGTAATGTAGGACACCTGAAACCATCTAACACTGCTTTGTGTGATGTCTTAACTGTTATGTCCTTGACGTACACGCATCCATAAACCGTTTGATTGGGATTTTATGTCATTACATTCGTGGTCCAATTTGCGTAGACCTCAGAATCTTTACGTCATTCGGCCGAGGGCACTTTGGCAAATCATCCCGACTCCTCGTGTTTCGTTCTAGAAGTTTCTGACAACTTTGACCACCTTCCAAAAGGGACGATAGAAGTGTCTTGAGCTCTATCGATGTTTATTGTTTGGTTGACTTCTTGACGACACTAGATCTTTCTAAATCTGCGCTTCGATGTTTTTGAAGTCTCCGGACTTCTCGGCGGAGCTTCTTGAAGCAGCCACTCACTGGGCGACCTTGCACGCGTCACTTGGAGTAATTGCTGAGGACCCAACATATGCTTGATTGTCTCTTTTGACATTGAACATACATGCTCGACTCACTCGACAATTATTGTCTGAGTATACTTACAACCAAAAACAAATTATCTGGTTGTCCTACATCCTCGAATCATCTTTTGTTTTGCACCTCATCCTTATAAACCACCTACGTTCTGCTTGGCGTAACATTGACATCTAACCAAATTTTAAATGCATACACTCACTATTTTTCCGCAATCTTTCCCAAGACAAACCCAAGCCCACCCAGTATTATTTTCAGACCAACCATACCTACTCAATTCATACCACTCTAGGATGTCACGCTCGCTATAATCGTCCAACATGTATGGCAAGAACGATGGATCCAAACTAAATCAAACCCCACTCCTATTCTTGTTGCAATAATGCCAAATGACTTACAAGGCAACCTAGACCCTTTGGTGCTCCGCTCAAGACACTTACCAGAAGGTCACCAAAAGAAAATCTAATTGGAAGCATACTCTCAAAATTCATAAATGCCCCTTTCTTCTGGAATGCACGGAAAGTGAGGACTAGCAATATCATCCAACTCAACACTTCCACTGCTGGTGGAAAGACCCCAACCATGTATTGCTTTAGATAATTTTTTGGGGGCCCGAATTCGACCCCTTAGCTGTTTATGGTGTCTAGAAGACCCTCCCGCTCCCAAAGGTTATGACCAAGGGACAAAAAAGGTGTAATTGGTTACTGGACCTGTGTCTTTGGCATCCTGCAAGCCACGTTTGCAATCTTTGCTCCATCTAGAGTACATAAAATAGGAAATGTACCAAAACGTCTCAAAATACTTAGTACTGTCGGGTACGGAAGTTAGAATATTAATAATTTGATAGTGACTCCACCTCCTCATCTTAGTCACTTCATGATTGACGCTTCATTTTTTTTAATGAACTAGTAGACATGACCCAACAGCCGTTCAGTAGTCATTATCGACTTCGGCCATGATTGACCATTGTCTTGTTACGCCGAGTGGAACATATCTTGTGATGACCGCTCCACGGTCCAAGGATAGCGTTCAAAATCCTTGGAGTAGGTTGAAATTTTTTGTCTCCTTATAGAACAAGACAGTGTTTCTGAATGGTAGTGGCATTCAACGCTCGTTAATGCATGCACAACAACACTCTACAGGTTTCTTTCTGATGAAAAATACCAGGGTTGCGTACGGTGATGTGGATGGATGGGTAGAACCTTGCTCGAGCATCTCTTCTAGCTAGCATCTGAGCTCATTCAATGCATGGTTGCTCATCTGGTAGGTCCCTTCGAATGTTGTCAAACTCTCGCTCGATCTAGTGGTTGATGCGGCGCTATGGAGTAACTCTCACTGCAGTTCATCAAGGAATATCCCTTCCAAATGATTAGAGTGGTGCAAAAAATTCATGTTTGCGCAAACTTCATTGGCTTGCAAGATGATGAGGTCGTCAAGTCCATTGCATCAACTGTATAAACTTTCCTTTCTCATTTTGCTCCACATGGATTAGCCGCATGTGAGCCTCTCGGCGAAGATACTTTTTGTCCACATCAATTGAGACAGGTGTCATATGTCTTTACACTATGTTCAACATGATTTCCTGTGCTGTTTCCTTTCCTCTTGCTTCTTGTAACCGCCGATGTGTCATGGGTCCCTTGATAAGGGGAAGGTATTGTTTCTGCCATTCTTTGTGATGTAGACTGCACTGTCGTTCTTTTTCACATGTGGAATGTATCGACATAGGAAATTGAGCTCAAAGATGACTTTGTGTTCGTTCATTTTTCAAGTCCTCCAAATTGGTACATGGTGCAGTTCCCCAATGTGGAGTCCGAGTGATTTGTGAAGTGAAACAATCTGCACACTTCTGACGATAGTATTCCTTTCAGATGTCGTTGGTTTGATTTTTCAAATTGAGCTTCTGTAGGATCTTGTTGCTGAGAACAACACGAGAGCACCCCCTCCCCCCATCTAGTAACATGTGTACCGTTTTGCGACTTCTGCAAACTCTAGGTTGCACCGGTAGTAGTATTACCAGTCGGTCATCCTTGTATTCCTTGTTGAAATTTGCAATATTCGGTGCCATAGTATGTGTGTGCTGGGCTTTTGACAAGGGCGAGTGGCCAACAAATATTTCTTTGACTGGGCAGGAGCTTCGCCGTCTACATCTGCCTTATGCCATTTCAGGAATCCTGAGGATTTCTTTGCGACTTCCCTCCCTTTTCGACTGAACCGTGCACACAGGGTCAGACTCCCAAATCTGGCATTGGACCCGGATCCAGAAATCCTGGTCCAGCTCTGGAATCGGATCTGCGAATCCAGGCCTGGATTTGCGAATCCATCAAGATTCGCAATCCTCCAACAAGTCCAAGGAATTTGTGATACTAGCTGATGAGAATCATCCATGACATTCAAGTATGAAAGAGCCAGTTTCACTCTTCATTGCATGCTCAAGATTCACATACACCACGTCATTTAACACTTCACTCATGTTATCTGTTAGAGGAATGTTTCATGATACTTGCATTTGTTAGAAATGCCTCATGGTACTTGCATCATGACACATCACATGCATGTGTGATGGAATGATTGGGTTTACACATTGCATGTCATACTTCAGCACCATGTTCCTTCTTCCCATCAATAGCTCAAATGGATAGATGCAACACAGTGCACTGTACACATGAAGAAGCATAGAGCACGAACATGTGGAGTGTACGAACGTTTTTTGCGCATTGTCGCTCTCAAAATTTCTACATTATCATCCTCATCCTGTGAGTACGTCTCCTCCCCATCCTCCTCTTCGTCAAACAGAATAAGTCCCTCCAACTCCTCCGCCGCTTCTCCCACCAACTGAGTCGTCCCCTTGTGATGCAACTTGTTCAGCCGTGCTTCCTCCTCTTGTAGCTTCGGCACAATATTTCCGTGCCGGTCAATGGGAAACTCAAGTAGAATGTTCTCATTTATCCATGATTTCATTATGAGCAAGTTCTTGACAGTGAGATGAGCGAGGGAATGCAAAAAGTCTGTAATCACATGCCGACCTAGTGAGAAAAGCCTCTCCGAAGGCATTGATGTGACTGGAACAGCGAACAAGTCTAGTGCAGGCCAGTAGAAGCTGGGATATGAATGCTTCTTCTTCCTATGGTGAGCAAGGACGTTGCAATGTGGCTCCTTCACCTGCAGCTTTGCCCACTTGTCCACCTCCGCTTCAAGGGAAGATGGGGAGGGTTCTCCCACAAGTGGTGCTGGAACTTTTGGACCAAAGAGGTCCGTTGTAGGGTCAGCCAGTGCTGCCTCAATCAGTTCTGCATCCTCTACTGCCTCCCCTAGCTGCTGTTGCTGGAGAGGATGCAGGCAACGCTGCTCTGCTGCTGGTGGTGCGCTGGCTGCTGTGGCACCAGCTGAAGGTGTAGCTGGCGCTGAACCTGTTTTTGAAGCCAGCGTAGAAGCCACTGCAGCTGAGGATGATGCTGAAGCTACTTCAGTTGAGGCTGAAGCTGATCCTTCTACAGCTGAGATTGAAGGTGCTACTGCTGCTGCTGTGCTTGCGCTGCCTCTGAAGCATCCCGTTCAGCCTCGGCTCTTACATGATAGGGCCGCAGCAGCTCAATCACCTTCACCTACAACTGTGCTACACTATCAATGTCCATGAGACGATGGGTCCTTCTGAAGTAGCACAGGCGGAACCTTGGGTCCGAAGCCCTTGCCAAGACGTTCTTATACGTGAGCATCGCGACATGCTTCTCCAACTCCGCATTCACCGCCTCGAGTCCAGGCTTGATGTCAGCCAGCAACTTCTCCTTGAGGTTCAGTCGACCCGCAACTCTCCACTTCTTTGCTTTCTTCTCATAGCTGATCGAGCGCACCTGCCACCAGTGAATCTTCACAAGCATGGATTCAAAGAAAGGGATAATGAGGAGGAGTGTTGGGTACTTCAAGCCACTGATGTCGTTTGTGAAAGACTTGAAAATCTTCAGGATGAGGGTCAGGAGTGCGACCACGGCCCACTCGTCATCGGTTGGGTTCAGCAAAGCACCTTCTTGGCCGTACCCTATGAGCCACAGCCGTGCACCCCCCTGAGTTGAATCACACGGCTGCACATGTCGAGAGTCCAATTCCACCTAATCTCCTTGTCGAGGTGGAGCGACAAGTAATTCACACCTGAGTCGTCCGGTGCATTGATGAGGCTCCGCTCCCTTGGAGTGCTACGGGTATCGAAGGTGGCAACATCTCTCGCCTTGCCGATGACCTCGCCGATGGCGGGAGGGACAAAAGATCATTGACTGACAGGTTCATAATGTGGCCTAGATACCTGATGTGGCTGGCTTTCACAAGGCCAGAGGAAGAGGGAATGATATGCCGGTCAACGAGAGGATCATTTGTGCTTTCATTGTCAACAGGGATGCAAAAAAACCAGTCCCACAAGCCCCAGCCCTCCACTGCGCCGTAGAACACATAAAAAATGTTCTGTGCTGTTGGAGACTCTCGCACTGCAAGGAAGGACAACGCCATGGACTTCACTTTGAAGTCACTAACCCAATGGGCACCGAGGTACTTCATGTTGGCATCAGATTTCCACCCGTCAGTTCTGAAACCGATGGCAGATTGAACCTTAGCCAGCAACTTGTGTAGCCTGCTCCTAAAGGCAACAGCAGCAGTCACAATGCTGTGGGAAATTGTCATGCGGCCAGGCAAATCTGCTACAGGATTGCAGTGCCGAAATGCACGGTCAAGCCAAAACGACTGCATGGAGAGGAAAATGACATTTTTTTCAATGACATGCTTCCACAGACAACAAAGCCAGTACAGCTCACCCCAACCCCAGAAACTGCACGTTCAATCACAGTCTGTCCTGCACTTGGCTCTGCCTCTACAGCGTGCACAGCGGCAGTTACCACAATTGCCGTTGCCTCCAAGAGTGCTTCTGTTGCTTCCAATTCCTTCAGCTGGATGAAATACTTCTTGTGCTTGATGCAGATGTGCTTGTGCATGCTGCTCATGGTGCTCGTTGCACAAATGTAGTCTTTGAAGCAAGTTTGACAAACTGCACGGTCTGGATCATCGGCCATCTTCTTGAAAAAGCGCCATATCATGGCCCTGTACTGCTTGCGCTTGTCTCCCGTTTCATTTCCCTCATCTTTACAGTCATCATCTACGGCCGCTTCATGTCCATCCAAACCACCTGCAACACCCCTCATGGTGCCGGCAGTGCTCGCTAACCCTTAGAACGACTGCACTAGCAGTCGGTGTGAACTTGCCAATGCTGGCACGGGTTGAAGTGATGTAGTCATAGTGCTAAGAAGCTTTGTTTGCCGTGCATGGAGATGGAGAAATGCGATGCCGTCCATCACGGACGGTCACACGACGCCTTGATGTTTCTCCGTTAATTGACACATGAATTACTTTGTAATCAGCGGATGATGTTGACATGCGAGACGTTATGCAATGCACTTTTGCATGTAAAAGGAGGAATCAACATCAAATAGAAAGCTTCCAAAGATGGTGTCATGAAGACGTCATACCATGTGTTGGAATGTACAAACTGGAACACGTGGTTGAAAATTACAAACATGAGGTTGGGTGTTTGCTTTTTGGAAGTCTTGAACTGGACCCCAAGGTGTTTGGTTTTCGGAAGTCCCCCCCCCC
>SZWC01005888.1:106639-118595 GCA_023375785.1 Penium margaritaceum
GCACCCCTGTCAGTGCTCCAAAGCCTATCTGTGGCACCCCTGTCAGTGCTCCAAAGCCTATCTGTTGCACCCCTGTCAGTGCTCCAAAGCCTATCTGTGGCACCCCTGTCAGTGCTCCAAATCCTATCTGTCGCACCCCTGTCAGTGCTCCAAAGCCTATCTGTGGCACCCCTGTCAGTGCTCCAAAGCCTATCTGTTGCACCCCTGTCAGTGCTCCAAAGCCTATCTGTGGCACCCCTGTCAGTGCTCCAAATCCTATCTGTCGCACCCCTGTCAGTGCTCCAAAGCCCATCTGTCGCACCGCCAAAGATGCTCGGACACCCAGTTGAACCTGCATCGATGCTCCGAAGGGCATCTGTTCTTGTGCTTGCTGCTCTCACTTCCTCCTGCATGCATGCTCCTCTCACCAGCTCTGATGCGAGAGAGTGTGACTGCAAAGCGGCATGAGGGCACAGAAGATGCTTGCTGCATTTATCCACCAGCAAGCTAGGGTTGCGACTTTTCCTACTAGTTGTACACCTCTTGAATCACACAATCATCTTTCACTGGTGCAGGTGTGAGAGCGTGCGACTGCAACGCTGTACGAGGGCACAGACGTTGGCCTCAGATCGGTCGGCTTTGCCAGTGGAAGAGGTGAAGGCGGAAGGCGTGCGAGCACTCAAACCACTTTCCCTTTTCCTGCACGTGCTGCCTTTCCACACCACTTTGTTTTCCAGAGTGCAGCTACGAGCGCATGTGAGTGCAACACTGCTCAAGGGCGCAGAGGTTCACTGCGCTGCAGTCGACGCTGCCCAAGGGAGCAAACGGAGGCAGAACCTGTGCCGACGTTCGTACCCAAGGAGGAGGCGAGACGGCAAAGCACATGAGCCTCATACGTCACGTGGGCCGAGAAAGACCTTGTACCAACGCTCGTTTTCTGAAAGCCAGCACGCAGTGCTCTCCTTGCTGCGGCTGTTTCAATGTGTCTTTGCTTCATGCGTTCTTTTCTTCCACTTTGGCAAGGTACGAGAGCGTGCGGGTGCAACGATGCACGAGGGCGCAGCGATTTGCAGCAGAGCAGTCGGCTTTGCCGGCGGACGAGGCGAAGACGGAGGACGTGCGAGCGCTCGCGCCCGCGGAGTTCATGGAGCGGTGGCAGGAGTGCATCTCGTGGCTCGAGAAGTACCCCGACTGCCCCACTGGCGACCCCGACTCGATCCACTGGAAGCCATGAGATTCAGAGGATGAGGACCACTGGTCTTCCAGAAAAGAGCAGTTTTTATTTCTAAATACAGAAACAGCGTCTGTGTTGGACCGGCAAGGGAGGCAAAGAGGGCGGAAGTGTGAGCAAGTACACCGGCAATGCTGCGGTGTGGTGGCACGAACGCATCGCGTGGCTCAAGAAGTACCCCAAGTGCCCCACTGGAGACCCTCCGTCATCACCACTCGGTAGATTGAAGGTGATAGCAACGAGGGCGAGGGCCATTGGCTTTGTGAAGGGAGACCTTGCTCCAGTTTTTAGCCTGGTCCTGCGAAGGGAGCCCAGGAGAGGAGGGGAAGGCAGAAGATGTGCGAGCGCTTGCACCGTCTCAGTAATGGAGCGGTGGCACAAGAAATTCAAGTTTGTTTTCACAGGACCTTTACCAGGTCCACAGTGTGAAATGTTTGATTTTGCAAAGCAAACGCAAACCTTAAGCTGTCCTTGTGAAGTCCTGGACGAACTAAACCAAAGGCATGATGCTCACATTTGAATTGCATGCACGCCCTCTTGATTGGCAAAGGCTGGCGTGTTCACCTCAAAGGAAGAGATGGTTAGTGATGATGAGCAAACGTGGCAGGCCCTGCAGTTCAGGTGTTTGGCCATGTGATTATAGCCTTGTGAGGATGCCAAACACAGATTAGAAAGGACCAGTTTGAGAAGATTCCAGGAAGCTTCCTAGCCTTTCTGCTTGCTAGCCTGACAGCACGGGTCTGGCTGGTTGACACACAGGTCATGCAAGGGACAGCAAGGGTAGGGAGAGACACGTGCACTTGTATCTCAAGCTTCAACTGAAGTTAATGCAGAGAGAGATAACAAATGACAGGTCCACAACATAAATAGCCGCCGTGGCTCACGGCGGGTGGCGCACACGGCGGTGCCTGTCAAACCTGAACCGGCCCAAAACCACTGTTTTGGCCATAATTCTGCGCACAAGCGTCCAAACGAAGCGCCGTCTGATCCTACGGATGCACGACAAAAAGACAGACACAACGACTGGTCACACGCCTACGTCCGGGAACAGCCGGAGAGTGTAAGAAAACAAACATGTAAATCAGCCTGGCAGGGCTGTCCACCGAGAAAATCCTGAAGACCTCCAAACGTAGTCCGTGGGCTGTGGGAGCCCTCTGGTACACTGGGTAGGCTGCCAGGCTGCCTCGAGCGGGTGGAGCATCACCTCAGGGAACTCTGTCTCCAGCTGGGTCCACCTCAAGGATCTGCACGAGCATGGACACGGCCGAGTGGTCACAACCAACTGTACAACTGTGTATGACTGACAACATCACAACACAGTTGAGTCATCAACGGCCGCCTGACGATGTGGACTGCCATCGCCAAGCACAATTGGCTTTATACTTGTATACATTGCCACGTTCGGGTGGAGCGAGCAGCTCAAACCAGCCACACGGAGCAAGGATCTACAGAGTGGGCTACGACTAGCATCCTCATTTCCATAGCGCTCTACATAGGCACCATGTTGAGCAAGGGCCACCAATTTGTTTCTGATTCTTCACAATATCTAGGTCTAGTTCTTCATTTCCTAATTGCTGTGGTGTAAAAGTCTGAAATGTGCGTTTCTGTTTTCTCCCTCCCCTTCTGTCGCCAAGTCGAGCTGTACCAACGCATCCGCCGATGTCGTAGCCATTGGCGTCGGCACTGCCCTTGCACCGCCATCTCACCTCCAGAGCTACTTCGACATGCATTCGCCAAACCTCACTACCATCCTTCCCTTCCCTTCCTGGGAGGTCAAGTTTAGTGCCTAGGTGGAGGGAGAAATGCAATGCAAGTACTTCTTCCCAGATGACGCGTATGTTGTCAAACCTAATTCCCCGCTGTCTGCTGCGACCATGCAGTCCGCGCCCTCATCACTGCCTGCACCGATGATCTGTTAGATGTGACAGGCACGCACAACAAAAAACGCGCGTCGCAACCTTGTTGATCCAGTCCGCGCATGCACCCATGTACGCTGCTTCAAGACTATCGCTGGGCATGATGCTCAACTCGATTCAATCAACTGGTCATGAGCGCCAACGAGTTGGCAGACGTGTCTTGTGCCCGTAGCCTCGAGATCTTTTGTGACCTCCATCCCGCCACCCTTGGCCAGTTGCCTACCATGGTCTCCATCGTCGCATGCCTCATTCCCCAAATGTCCGACCTCTGCTGCGAGGTGAACTCTTCTGAGCTTGAGAGTATTGCTGCCATACTTGTCCCAGATAGGTCTCCTCCTGGCATTGGCGTCTTCTTGGAGTTCACCACCGCATGTGACGATGGAGACCATGGTAGGCAACTGTAATCTGCACAGCAGTCGCGTCCACCACTCGGCCGTCGCAGCCGTCACCAACTAAAATGAACACCCTCTAAGGCCCCATTCCCACTTGATTTTCCTTCCCATTTCCCCCCTGCCGTATACCACCATTGTAACTTTGCCAGAATGAGGGAATGTCCGGGCTGGCATCTGCTGTAAGAAAGGCTGTGAGGTGAGAATTGAAGAGTTCAGGGATGACTGTGCACCAGAGGCAGCAGCAACATGAATAATGGAGGGAAGGTGGCACCCTGCCATCCTCATGTGCCCAAGAGAGGATGCCCGTCTCCCCTATGCGCATGAGCTTTGCAGGCTTGAAGTTTAAAAAAAGGTTAGAATAATTCTTGTGCACCCCTAAAACAATGATGGTCAGCACCAGAAAATGAGTGAAAACATACAAGCCAATATGAGTGTAGGCATACTGTGTGTGTCACCAGTAGGCATCTTCCATCTCAGCCATCCTGGTGGGGGGAGGTATATTCTCGCACAATCCTTTTCAGATTGGCTCGACCAAGCACCTGATGGGTAGTCAGGACAATCTTCCAAGCACCAAGGGGGTTCGCACCCTACCCGGGTTTCACGTCCAGGAGGGCTTCTTCAGGAAAGGCAATGACAAGGGCACGGACTGCTCCTGCTGCTGCACTAGACTGTGCTGCATCAGCGGTATCGTAGCCTAACATAGGATAGGGGAGAAGCTCATCCCCTGTGGCCCAGGTGTGGAACTTGACTTTCCAAACCTCAAATCCAACAGCATTAGAGTTATGGGGACCCTGACTCGCGTCTTTATTGGGCATGCTTTTCTATGATTGTTGACTGCACATGCACAGACAAGGAGAAGTCCGAATAATTTCTCTAAGAAAAGGAGCTGAGCTACCTGAAAACAATTCAGCAGTAGTTTTTTGCCAGAGTTCTCAAAGGACGCCCTCTTGAGGCCTTGAGCCTGGAGGTGTCAGTTGCCAGGGCTGTGCTCTGGGTAAGAAAGGGGAGGAACGAGAGCAAGAATCCCACGGTGCGAGACCCAAAACCCTGCAGCTTAGGTAGGAGGGGACTGATCGTAGAAAGGGGTGGCTGGTCGTCGTTGTCAATGACATAGATGTTCGTGCCGCAGTTACGCCTCTGTTTGACCAGGAATTTCTGCACACAAGAGGGCTACAGTCTCCACGAATTCAGGCTGCACCACCCAACGCTGCGGATACTTCTCCTGCAACCAAGCTTTCTGTGGTACCTGCTGCTGAGAGGACCGCGGCTTGAGCAGCCCTAGAGGCTGCGGCTTGAGCTTCTTCCTATGCTGCAGCTGTAGCCAAGTGGCTGCAGCTTCTGCTTCAGCCATGACCGAGGCTGCAACCATGTTGGCTGTGGCTCCTCTTGCAGCCACATACAATGTGGCTGTAGTTTTTTCTCCTGCTGCTGTGTAAACCACAAAAATTCTGAAGCTGTTGCAACAGTCGCAGCGACTGTGGGTGCTGCTTGAGCTGGGGGTCTTGCTTCAGAGGCCGCAGCCAATACGACTGAGGCATTGGCTGCTGTCTCTGCTGCGAAAGAATCATGTGCATCTATGCTTCCTTCTATATCCGCTGTGGCTTCTTCCGCAGCTGTCATGGGTGCTGATGCTGCTGCTGCTACTTCTCACGCTGCAAGAGGATAGAGGGAACCACCGTCCCGTGCTCTGATACCAAAGGAATGAAACTGCAGTCCACTGTCCTCTAAGGCCTTGAACTGGCATCATTGATTTTGATTTTGATTGGCAGGAAGCGGGAGGCAGCTTGATGAACTCCTTGACGAGGTCTTGCTAGCGTCTGCGATTCTGCCCATTGACTTTTCTAAAATCAATAGCTGGACCAAAGCGCTCCCCCAAATGTTCATGATTGAATGTCACCATAAGCCTACATGGCATGTTTCTTAACTTCTTGGTAACATCTTTTTTGTGTGAAATGCCAGAATCAAAGTGAATACCCGTGGTGTGGACGTTTATGCGGAATGTTAATGAAGTAACACATTTTGTTTGAACCAAGACAATGTCTGAACTGCTTACTGCTCAAGTCCGTTGAATGGGGCCATCGGAAGGTGCACCTCTTTCCCACGTGTTGCCCGTACTAAGTGAAATGGTCAGAGCAGCACGGCTGCAAAGCTGGTTCACGATGGATGTCTGTTTGTAGTATCAGAGTCAATATCAGAGAATCCTAGCTACTGCAAAGCTAGTATCCTAGTCGTACGAGAGAATCCACAGCAAACAATCATCTCAAAAGTGCCGAGGTGCCACCAGCCAAACTGTCGGCAGGAGCGCTACAGTGTCACACGTCCCTCCAATCGATCAAGCGCCCTCAAAGCTGCCCTGGAGGTCGAGTCCGTACTGAATGTGGCGTGAAGTGATACGACATGTGTGTCTGTAGCTGGATTCTCTGTTTTCTTCTTTCTAAAGTGCTATGCGAAGTGTTTAGGAAAAAAAAAAAAATGACCTTTTGTGATGTCCGTAGCTGAGTGCTCTGTGAAGCACTGATGAACGCCCCTTGGCCGAAAACTGGTCTGCTCCAAGAGTCTCCTCCACAGACACTTTGCACGCTTTTCCCCACCTGCCGAATCATGCACTTTCACCGTTTGCCGCTCTGAGATGTCTTATCCACCTCCCACAGCAGCTGGTGGCGCGCACCCGGATGAATGTGGGTGGGCTCGACGTGTACGAAAGGCACACGTGTGTCGACGAGAAGATGCTCGTCAACTCCGCTGCCAGAAGCTGGCCCGGCCACAAGAACAGCTTCCTCAATGTCGCGTGCAAAACCATCCGCAGCATCTGCATCGCGCTAGCACGCTTTTTTTTTTTTTGCAGTTCACCAATCACAGACCCCTTGGAGAGACGTCCTTGCTGTCGTGGGACAAGAAGGAGACGAGGCAGGATGGATACGCGCCACCTGCTTCTGTTGTTCGGGACATCGTGTCCTGCTGACCATGCAGCGCACTGACAGGCTTTCTTGTGTGATGAGGTCCAGCCTGTCACTGCAGCAGCCTGTCACCGCAGCAGCCTGTCACCGCAGCAGCACACCTCACACCTCATACAGGGTGTGAGGTGTGCCGTGTTGTATTCCGCAGCCTTACTCTTTAGAGCTGTTCTCTAGACATCCAGCTGTAAATCCTGCGTTAGCGTTGCAACGCAACAGAGAAAAAAGAGAGAAGAAAAAAAGGACTACATGTATGCATCTACACATCTATTATACATAACGATGTAAAAAACTCAATCACAAAGGCCGATGATGCAAGTTGTGGCAACCAACCTCGGAGACACTCTACCAAAAAGCACCATCAAAGGCCACTACATGTTTTCATGCACTTTCAGGTCTCCAGTACGTAGAGTTTGGATCTCCTGCGGAGCAGTCAGGGTACTTGTCAAGCCATGCAATGCACTCCTGCAGCCGCCTCATGGCCTGCTCCGGCGTGAGCGCTTGCACAGCCTTTGTCTTTGCCTCCTCCGCAGGCAGACCTGATGTCTCCGCAGCAAAGCTCTGAACCCTTTTGCAGCGCCGTACCCGCCTCTGCTCATACCTGCAGGATGAGCGTGACGAATGGAATGTCTCGGAAAGGTGTGTCAGAAAGATGTGTGAGCCAAACCAGCGACCAACAAGAGCACAGGTGTGTTTTTTCGTCTATGTGACAGCACAACAGCACAAGACATAACAATAACTGCCGGCCTACCGGACGCCGGGTCTGAAGGTTGACAGCAGGCCTCTGCTCTTCTCCTGCTGAGCTCTGCTGCTGACTTTATACCCGTGTGCTGATGTCATTTGTGTGTGCTGACTCTGCAAAAGAATCCTTTTTGCACGAGCAATCTTGCACTTACTGATTGGTGTTGGGAACTTGCACATTCACCCGCGGGTTTAAGGAAGGAAGGTTTTCTCAGAAGCAAGAGCTGAGGGAGGATGGAAGCTACAAGAAGTAAGAAGGAGAAAAGAAAAGAAAAAAAAAGCGAACAAACAAAAAAACAAGGGTGTCTCTGATGCATTCGGTCGTCCCCTTCCCAGCCCAACCCACCACCATCATTAGCATCCACATTCATTCCCATGCTCTTGCCCAATCCCCCCTCCTCCCCTCCTCCCCTCCTGCCCCTCCTCCCCCTCCTCCTCCTCCTCCTCCTCCTCCTCCTCCTCCTACTCCTCCTCATCCTCCTCCTCCTCCTCCTCCCCTCCTCCCCACCACCCGCTATACGCTTCAGTCCTCCACACTCGTCCACACCCACAGCCATGCACGGAGCGTTCTTTGCCGCCTTTGGCACTCACAATCTGGCGACGGCAGCGACGGTTGTCGTGGACAAGGCGCAAGCACTAGCTGCAGCGGCCTCATGCGCCGCAGCAGCAGATCCAATGCCCTCATCTGCCTGACCATCAGCTGTGGCAGCAGGCCAGTGTGTCCTCACGCTCTCACGCAATTGGTGTGCATCTTCAAACGCCATCTGTGCTCCCTGGCCTGGCCCAGGAAACATAGCGTGAGCAGCTGCACCAGCGGCAGACAAAAAGGATTTGAAAAGGAGGCAGAAGAGGGGGACAGGGGCGTGGGGAAGGAGGGGGGCATCAGCGAGTGCATGTCGTACATGTCATGCCATGTCATGTCATGTCATGTCATGTCATGTCATGTCATGTCATGTCATGTCATGTCATGTCATGTCATGTCATGTAATGCCATGTCAACTCATGCCATGCTTAAGACATGTCATGCTATGCTCTCTTCTGCCGTGTCATGTCATTTTAAGCCACGCCCATTGTCTGACAAAGTCACCCGTGCACAATGCTCGTTGTGCACAAGATGCTTGTGTGATTGTGTGATTCGCTGAAAACAGACGGCATACTTAGTTGTGCAAAACCATCCAAGTTTCATAAATTGTTGAGACTGGTTCCCCCCCCCCCTCCCCCCACAATGCCACATCTGTAAGCGCATTTCAATAGAAAGGCCTTCCAACCACAGGCCAGAAAGAGAGGAGATGGGTTGAGGAGAGGGAAGGGAGGAAGATGTACCTAACCACCTTGAGTTGATGCAAACGCAGCTTCATGAGCAGAAATCACTGGTGTAGGCATCTCAGAGCGGCAAAAAACTGGACAGATGAGTCAGAAAAAAGTTAGAGGTGAGAGAGGATTGGAGCGATGTAGTGCGAGGAGATCAAAGAAACGTGTCCGGTTGAGCAAACGCAGCTTCATGAGCAGGAACACCTCAACTCGGCCTTGCTTCGCTCCACATCCCATGCTTGGAGGAATCAGGGCTGAAAAATTCGGCTTGTAATTCAACTAAAATAGCAAAAAAATCACTCCGCAATTATTATCAAATTTTACGAGCGAATCTTGTTTTCAAAAAATTGACATTTCGTGAATCATGTTCCCAGATCCCCCAGAACTGATTTTAGAATTTCCTTACAGTGAAAAGAGACCAAAATTCACTCTTTCCTTCGTGTGTTTGAAGGAGGTGACAAATTGTTACATACTTGCTTTCATTTGTATGTACAACTTCATGAGCATGAAGACCTAGGACCATTGACATATGGTGGAAGGTGTGGGAACACTACAATTGAAAATTTAGACTCTTTGAGAAGAGGAGAAAAAGAAGGAAAAAAAACTGGCTCAACAATTCGGCGTTAAAAAAAAATTCAATCTTTCGCTCAATGTTCCGCCTTTTAAACTCGCTCCGTAAAATTCGCTCAGCGAATTTTTTTACCCCTGGGAGGAATCATCACTCACCATCACTAACCATCACTCACCACCACTCACCATCACCCAGAAGGACAACGCGACCCCCCACATCGCTCCAGGAGTTGAGCGGCAGCCGGTCGAGGATGAGCCGTTCAAAAATGTGCTTTTCGTCTGTAGCCTGAATGACGCGTTGCAACGCCTCCCACCGCTCCACTGTTCTACCATGTTCGTCTGTGGGCCCCACTTTCTCCCTCCCAGGACGATTCTCAACGCGATCGCCTGAAAGCTCTCTAGAAGGAGCCGCGTCGTCTGAGGCAGAGCCCTCCCCCCTCCTCCCGGCCTCGTCCAGCCGTTGGTTCAGTATGTTCAGTGCTCTTTCCTTCGCTCCTCTCTTGCTGAATCCTCCAAAATCAGGGCCAAGAGCAGTGGTCGAGCTAAGGTCGGTGTCGGACACCCGCAGCTGCCAGAACGTCTGGTCGTGCACCTGACCTGCACACCCACATGGAGATGGCCTTAAGATCATTCTCCCCAAAAGGTCTGAACCTCAAACAACCACAACAGAAAAACTCAGTGAAGTATGGTGAAGATATTTTTTCAATTTTTTTTTGGGTATTAGAAAAAGGGAGCATGCAACGCCGCCACGGACCGGCACAACCACGTGGTATATAAAGGCCGCTACCACGGTATAATACGGTAGGCATGCAAGATAGGTATCCACAAGGGCAGGCTCAACCCCGCATAAGTCAGAGAACAAGCTCGCGCACAGCAACCGGTGCGACCTCCGGCGAAAAGAGGGCCCAGGACCGGAAGTGAGAAACAGTGTAGTGGCGGATGGCGGCGCACTGGGCGCGGACGCCGGCGAGGGAGGCGCGCTGGGCCAGAACTGCCACCGCGCACTTGGCCCAGTGCTCGAAGGCCTCGGCGGAGCAATGGCGGGGCCCGCGTGCGAGCAGAGCTGCGCCAGCCGGCGGAGGAACGTCCAGAACTCGTCTCCCAGGCCGCCAAGGGTCTCCCACGCCAGCGGACGGAAAACGTGTCCCCTGCGTGGCGCTGTCGCGTACAACGCCTGCTTGTCCCGCTCAGCCACCCGCACGGCGGCCCCTAGCCGGGTGGCCCGCTGTCCCTGGTGACGTCCAGGACCCACGTGGTACCGGCCGCTTGGTCCGCAAGGGTAAGGTCCGGGCGCAGGAAGCGCTGGCCGCCGGGCAGCGGCAACACCTGCGTGGGCTCGACGTGGATGGTGAGGCAGTGCTCCCGACAGATGTCTGCTAGCTCATCGCGGGTGGCGTTGTGGACACGCCACACCGCACCCCCCTCCTTCTCCCGCCGCATCACCGCGGCCGGCTCCAACGCGTCAAGCCCCACCTGCTCCACATATTATCATTTCTCTGGCTTTACAAACCCACGCGCCGTAAAAAAAAATTAAACCAAAAAAAAAATCAAAAGGGAGTGGGTGCAAGTATGTTAAACTGCCATCGAATCTAGACATATGTATCATGATCAAACTGATTTAGAGGGAGTTCTGAGTTTGCAGGCCCTTGTATATGCCATCGCCCCTCGCCTTGATGCCGGTCTGGCTGAGGAACATGATGAGGAAGAGGCCCAACCGCCAGTTCTTTTTCTTCTGTTTTCTTTCCATAATACGGTCAGTAAACAAGTTAGCAAAAATGTGGCCCAAAAATGCCAAGGTGCATAGGCGGTGATGGCAAGGCTCCCTCGGCCGGCACATTACACCCTCTGGCAGCAGACCACACCCACTCGCACCACAGTGCGCCCTCTCACAACAAACTACACCCTCTGAGCTGGAGGACAAGACACGCCTTGCAGCCGCCAACTTCTGACTCCATGCTCAGCCGTGACACGGTCCGCCCTTGTGTTGCCTCAAGATGATCGGCAGGGATGGGTTGGACCCCACGGTGGTGATGTGAAATCAGAGCTCGGGTACGGGCCATCTAGAGGGTCCATCCGTGATGAGTTGACAGACATTTGCAGGGATCATTGGTTCCCATTGAAGGGCATGCCCATAGGCTTGACCCTCACTGCATGCATGCATAGCACTTGCATGTGTTCCGCCTCTCTGTCAGGGGGGTGGGTTTTTTTTTTTTCACAAATCAAAAGTATTTCGCCAATGGTTCATTGGAAATTGGAACCAAGGGCGGTCTAGGGCTTGTAGGCGATGAAGCTAGTGCACTGCACTTGCTTGATGTTGTCGAAGCCAAGGATGCGGATGTAGCACTGGGGGAAAGCGTTTTTGCATTCTTGCAGCTCGCACAGCACCTGGGAGGCGTCCGTGCAGCCGAAGAGGGGGAGCTTCCACATTGTCCAGTAGCGGCCATCATAGTAACCAGGGGGTTGGGGGTTTTGCATGCATCCGGACCTGACGTTGCTCGATCGGCAGTTGGGCACCATGTGGGTGTCAGAAGAGTAAGGCGATTGGGACGAGGAAGGTTGTGCTGGTTGCAGAGGTCGCAAAGATGGCGAGATGCAGCGCGGCACCGGAGAGACCATTTCATGCGACATTTGGTGCGCTGCATCTCTCCATCTTTGCGATGAGCGCTGCATCTCTCCATCTTTGCGATGAGCGCTGCATCTCTCCATCTTTGCGATGAGCGCTGCATCTCTCCGTCTTTGCGATGAGCGCTGCATCTCTCCATCTTTGCGATGAGCGCTGCATCTCTCCGTCTTTGCGATGAGGGCTGCATCTCTCCATCTTTGCAATGAGCGCTGCATCTCTCCGTCTTTGCGATGAGGGCT
>SZWC01005889.1:40763-82084 GCA_023375785.1 Penium margaritaceum
GCTGCTGCTGCTGCTGCTGCTGCTGCTGCTGATGCTGCTGCTGCTGCTGCTGCTGTTGGTGGTGCTGCAGGGTGGTGCTGCGGCAGCTATGGCTGCAGCTGCTGCTGCGGCAGCTGTTTATTCTGGGGCTGCTGCTGCTGCTGCTGCTGCTGTACACGTGTGCTACTGCCGCCGCAGCGGGTACCTGCAGCTAACGCAGGTAATGCCGCTTGCTGCTAATCCAGGTGATGGCACTAATTGGTGGCATTGCGGTGTTGGGGGACGTTGACCGTGGCATCTGCAGCGTGCAGAGCATGAGATTCGAATGCCGCAAGGGAAAAGTATGATAACCCACGAGGTGTCCTGCGGACAAATTACCGCAGTCATGCGGCTTTGTTTTGCCGCGGACTGTGCCGGCAGTTTGTTGCAATCCAACCTGGCCGTAAAGCGCAGTCTTTGAAGAAGCGATGGGTAGATCCATGTTGCGATCACACGACGAATCAGTTGAGACTGCAGAAAGCATAAAAAAGAGGTCACGCGGGTGTTTATCCCGCTCGTTCTAATGCTTAGTAGATGTAGAACTCAAGGGGGTGCTTTGCAGGACGCGGTAGCCGAATCGGGAAAATAAACCATCTGCCATTGACTAGCCATTTTTTCAGTCTCAACTTTACCGAAATACGTTTGAGCACTTGGTGATCATTTTGGAAGTCTAAATTCAGCCGTTTTCAGTGGGAACCTGTCACGCCCTGATTATGCGGGGCCCGAACCTAAACACAAAAAGGAAAAAACACTGAATGAAGAGGGAGTTTCATGAAACATTTTTCCCTTCATGTTCTCGAAGGAAAAACTGAGCATGAATTCAATACACAGGCATTCAATGCGAAATGTATCTATAATATGAAATACATATTCTGAACAGGTAGATAGCGAAGCGCTCGAGGTGAGGTATGACGGTACACAAATATCTCGTGACTCAAGTCAGAAGATGCTGGCAATTCCGATAGGCGGGATACTGACCCAAGGCCGTTGGGCCCGTCGTTTCCCTGTATGTCTGATCTGTACGGCCAAGGCCATTCAAACTCGTCTGGCACAAGGCGACGGACTAAAAAGGCGTGAACATGAAGGCCCTTCTGATTCGGGACGATGTCAACAAACTAATCGGTGTGAACAGAACGAACGGCGCATTGCATGTGGATGCTGCGGGAACTCGCGGTACGACTCACGACAGGACAGACTCCCGCCAAGGTCAAGGATTGTGAACTTTGGGATTCGTCAGCGATCGATAAGTTCCTCATTCTGGCCCCCCTAGTCGCAAACGAAAGAAGAGGCCCACAATGGAGCCTAAACAAGCACAGGGGTTAGACTCATAAAATCATAAAACAAATCATGATACTCATGGGAAATAAATGTTCAAAAATTAATATTGATAAGTAATGAAATTAGGATGGGTTTCATTTTAGATGAAGGAACTATAGGGACGGTGCAATGTATCTGGACGCCAATCAGGTCTAGAAGATTATTGAAGTCGGTAACTCACAAGGTGCAAGTGGTTAACAATGCGAAGTGGAGGATACTAGCCCAGAAAAGGGTGCTAGGTCCCCGAATCTTGATGATTATCAGGTGTCAGGGCAGGTGTAACTTGAAAGTGGTTTCGAAGATAGATCATTCGGAGACATTATATGTAAGTACTCGGCATTATTCTATTTGAGTGAATATTGGTACATGGTCGCACTTGTAGGTGAAGCACTTGTATGCAACAGGACTAAAATGAAAAACCCACGAGATGAAGATGCTAGGAAATGATGTCAAGGGACAAGGAAACAAATCAGTTAGACATGGACAGCTATCAAGGATGAAGCAAGGAGATGTTTGGTGATGGATAAATAGACAAGGTGGAAAAAAATGTTCTTCCTTTTTAGGGGCATGGATGAAAAAGGAGATGTGAAAATCTGAAGGATATGAGTAGGATGACGAAAGCACACATGAGGTATGATCGCAAATATGGATAAGGTAGAATTGCAAAGATTTGTGCAAACCCATTTAAGCAAGCCATTTTCGGTAACGTTTTGTAGCCCATTGACCCACTTTCACAACGCTTGACGTAACCAAATATGGCAAGGATGTTAAATCAACACAAGGGGATCCCAATGTTGAACCCAACCCAGATGTTGTACGTAAAGGAGGAACATATCTCAACGAGGATAACCCTGATAAAGGTAAAAATATTTGGCATGATTTTGATGAAACCTATATTCTCAAACTAGTAATTTACATACCCAAAAGGGATTGAAAAAACAAATTCACGAATATCCTTCCGTGGAGTTATAGCAATGGGTCACTACACTTATAGTGCATGCCACCGATGCTATTCATCACTACATGGACGTAAACCAAATTCAACACCAATTTCATCGAGAAAATTGCAAGCGTTGGATTTTTATAAGTTCATTGGTAAAATGTTGCACAGGAATAATGAGTTCAAGGAAGGGACGTGTACAAATTGAAAATGGCCTTGAATGTGCTTTGACGCCAAGTGTAAAAGCTGTCACCTGAATGCATACAACCACCAGATTACAATCGAGGCATCATCAAGGCCTTAAACACTCGAACAGAAAAAAAAAAAAAAACGTTTATAGTTTTATGTGCCTGGTTGACTTCATAAACATCCCTGCGAAGCCAGCGGAATTCAAGAACATGTTTAGGTGTAATTCATAAGCATATGACCTTGGAAATAATTCAACCCAAGGTGCATGATACTGCTACTGAACCTTCAAAGGGTGGTCAAAATGTTGAGAAACTTATTGAACAAGACTCGGTTGGTTGGAACAACGAGCCGAAATGACCTCGACGTGTCGGGATCAACGCCTATCGTGTAACATGTAGTGGATTGTAACTTGAATGACACGATTGCATGTGCATAGAGTTAGTGTAAATAATCATTTATGACACGCAGTAAAAGGTAGTACAACATCATTTTTGGAGAACATGGCATTTGCAAATTCTGGAATGTGTAGTGGGTGTATTTCCATGCAAGTTTCAAAAGAGTCAAGATAACACATACAATCACAAAATAAGCACAAAACAGGAATAGTGAATGTAGTAGGTTCCTGGTGAGCATAATGCGTGTGAGTTCATAATGTCACTAGCGAGTCAAATAAACCTCTCCTATATGCCCCGAGTTTTGGGAATATGCAAGGTGCATGTGCAAAACATCTTCTTTTTCACGTGCTATGCATTACTAGAGAGTTAAGCAAGGTCATCACGCCATATTTTTCTCGTTAGGTAAAGTTTCCAAGCAATGAGAACTTTGGAATTTTCCAAAGTTGACCGAGTTTCGGAAGTTTGCAAAGTTAGCGTAGCATCCTCAAGGCCACAACATGTGAACTTTCAAACTCCAATTCTCCTAGCTTGAGCTCAAACTGAAAAGATGGATTTGCAAACATGCTTAGTTCAGGGGGCTTCATTTCTCCTCTATTCTAGTTGTGACACAATTGCATGATGCATATCGATAATTGGAGCGTGAGAAAACAGGTATCTATTAGATAGTCGATGTCTATAAGGTTTTAATATGGGACCTATCTGTTATCTATTATGTCATAGTCCTGCCATTTAAGGCCACATGAAGCTATCTTGTCGTGTCATTGATGCTGATTATGAGCTCAAGGTTGTCCCCCGTATCATCGCCCCCTTGGGTGGTGGCAGATGTCTTGTGTATCTCAAGAATTTCTCACTAGGATATTGTTATATTCTACAATGGCTGGAATGGAAAAGGGAATGTAAGGACATACTCCCAAGTAAGCAAATATTGGTCATGATATGTGCCCATGTCTCTTCAATCACATACTAGCCCAGCCACATGGGATTTAGCTATGTGTAGTCCTTGCCTCGTAGCTTGCGTTTTGTGCCTCATAGGAGGATGCCAATCCCAAGGTGGAATTTCATGTTCATGCAAGATTTGTCAACTTCGTGTTTCATCATCACTTGAGCTCCTGGAAGTGTCCGATCTGTCTTATCCCAAGTACTGCAAGAGTCATTGAGTAGTTACGATGCTTGGAATCTACGGTGTAACTAGATTTTGGAAACGTTGTCACGCATCACTTCAAACGACAATCTCCCATGGTTGCCAGGGTCGTAGAGCTATCTGTGAGATTGGCAACCGGTAGCTCAACCTGCCAACCAAAATTTTGTGGCTTGCACAGGATCCAGAGAAATTTTCTCGTCATCTGATTAGTTCTCTTGGTCTACCAATATTTTTGAAGATGGAAGGCCTTTGATAGCTTGACCCAAGTTTTGTAGTGAGCCACGAGTTTTTGCCAGACCTACACAATGATGGTATGTGAAGAGCATGATCATGATGAGTTTCTTTTGCAGGGTCATTTTATATGGTACAAGGGGTTCATCCAGCTAGACAACACGGTTGAGGAACAAACGTGATACTCTCTGGATGGCAATGGTGGTAGTAGTCGGAATTAAGCATGTCATCCTTGATTATTATTCAGCCACCGTAAGTTTCATGTCAAACCTCCTTGATGTGAGAAAAACACCCGTCACACAATACATGGGGATGTTAAACAATGACGGGTCAGTTCCGGTAGAGGTTGAATCATAACCAAAGGTTTGGTTCATCTTGACTCATTCCACTCAAAAACTTTATAACTTTCACAAAATTGTGTGATGCTAGCTTATGTTCTCTCGAAGAAAAAGTACTCTGAAACTTAATTGAGTGCCCTTCCCATACCAAAGTGACCACTAAGACCGGTGTCATGGCACTCCTCAAATAGCTCCTTCATGGTTATCTGCTTGGGAATGCTCCCCTTGGGAGCAGGATACATTTGCCAATATGGAGCATCAAACAAGAGATTCTCTTTTTTGTAGCGGCCATATTGCTCATTACCACATGCCAATGGACACTCAATACATGGGTCTCCTTTTGCCTGTTTTCTTGCATGAAAATGGTTCCGATTGATTCCTCGGATGCATGGGTTGCACGATGTGGTCCATCAAAAAGTGGAATCTGTTTTTTTGGGAATGGCAAATGCTTCCTTGTTTCTATGTTAAAAAATTCATTCTTTTAATTCTTCAGTGAGATCAGATAGAGGTTTTGGCACTTTACCATATTATGTCAAAGATTGATGGTAATAGTTGTATAATCTTTAAAGCACTTGGATCTATAAATGTTGTTGTACATAACAAAAGATGCTAGTAATTAACCATTTAGCAACTGTCACCACTGTTTGAATCCATGATGACGTGTCTGCGACCAATGATGTGATCCAAACATAATGCCCACATACGTGTCTAAGGAGATTTGTATATAAGTCTAATCCTTCTTAATATATGAGAACTTCTATTAGATCTCCATCATGCTCCTCCAGTGTGCAGTCGTACACCAAGATGTCATCGGGTGTATGACAATAAGGTATTGAAGAAACACGCGGGGGGTGCTATTTGTTGCTACAATACATACATTGCCAAGAAATGAAGTCTTGAAGTCTCGAAGAAACACGTGGAGGATGCTATTTGTTACTAATTATTTTTCCTCTGAAAATTTCATGACTGTGACAACACAATGAAATATAATTGGTTATTTCTAAAATGCAAAACGAATTGTGTCAAACTTAAAACTAAACCTTGTTTAGGAGATACACAAAGGATGTTACAATAGCCATGTGAGCGATGTTTGGTGTCGGTCTGCTCGTGTTCCGTGATTTTGAACTTTGCTACGGTGCTCGCAATGGCATAGAGGGTCGGGAGGGGACAAGAAGGGAGCAGAAAATGGGGGGGGGGGGGGGGCAAGATAGCAAACAGCTAGATTGAGAAACTATTTTATCCTCCAACAAAACAACATGACGTAGGACATGACGCGTGCACCACAACAGAAGAAACTTCCTAGGAAGCTACCCCACAACATTTTCTGGCTCGTAGCCCTGCATCTTGGGCTCGGCCAGCAAGTTCAAGTGGTCCGCAACAGGAACATGTTGAAATTTATGGCCCCATCCGCTCTCTCGCGACGCGGCAGGTACCATCTCTAGGTTTTTGTGAATGTGTGACCATGCCTGCAACATCCACCCAACTGAGGCTTCCTTTACATGTCGCATGCCAAGGTCAACAGTCGGCGACACCGATAGCCTCTTCCCCATCCAAGATGCATAGCCCTTGCTGATTTCGACCTTGAAGGGCTTCAGCAGCCCCACATCTGCAGGCTGTAGCTTGCTAATGTACCTTGGAGGAATACACAACAAGTGCACCCATAAGAAGCGCTCGCAAATCCATGCCTTGAAGTCCTCATTGGCCCACGGCTGTCATGTATCAAGAATAAGGAGAATTTTGGCGGCGGAGGGATCCTTGTTGTACTTCTTGCAAATGCACACAAAGTACAGCTAGAGCACCAGTGCAAACCACTGCTTTGATGCCTCAACCGAGGCCCAAGTATTTGGAGTATGCGTGAAATGCCACACATAGTTGTAAATACTTTCATTGTTGTCGCCTTAGGGGTGACACGCTGTCGTTGTGCCAGTCCACACGACTTGGCATGGCAGTAAATTACCCTCCATGCTAGAGGTGATGAGCACCATGACCTGCCTTTTGTCTTCTTTCCCACACACTATGACTTCGGTTGAACCCACTGGAGCATATGGGTATCTTGGGCTTGAAACAAGATGGACACCCGCATGGTCAGTGTTCACCATCAAGAATGGCCTGATCTTGTGGAGGCTCATGAGGAAAGTGACATGTCGGTACATGGACGTGGCACGGTCAGTCCAAATGTTGGGTAGCTTATGGGATGCTGATGTTCCGCACCGCCACATCCAGTTGATTTTTTGTGCCACAAACTTTCGGATCCACGAACAGATGAACATGTCGCCCTCACTCTTGATGGGCAAGCTGGCCGGCCGCAACTTTGGACAATGGCCAAAATTGTCTCCCTAATGATGGTGCTGCACGTGGGGGTACTCCGCTCATGCATGAGTTCCAATGTCCTCACAATCGTGTGCTTGAGGGCGGGATGGTCGTGGAAGTAGGACTTCTGGCTCTGGGTTCCTTGCACGTGTGAGACTGAATGCGCTGTTGCATCAATGGGATGATCTGGCATGGCTGCAAGTGTGGGTGCATATGCCGCATGGAGGGTGGTGTTTTCTTTTTAATACCACTCCTTGAAGGTATAATAGGACAACCGCTCAAAGATGGATGGGGCCAAGGGAGTGCGGTAGTGATGGCGGAGCCAAGCAACAGCCTTTGTGATGCTGCCTTGGTGCTTGAGGACCAGCGCATGGATGGGTGGCACGTGTTCGAGGCCGAACTAATCCATGTACAGTCCTATTTTCTTAGATTCAGATGCTGATGTTGTTGGAAATTGCACCAAGATCAAAGAATCGGGTTTGGAGAGGAGTAAAAGCGCATCAGCTATGGAGTCGGCATACTCCATTGTTGCGTCGTCCACAGCGTCCAACTCAAGCTCCGGCATGAGGGCGGTTACCACTGCTTAATCTGCTGTTTGTCATGTTGCTAAGTCTTCCACGGATAGGGCACAATCTACCATCATCTCCACAATATCGCGATCAGTAGCATGCGGATCCTCTTCCACCACCATGGCAGCGTCTTTGTCGTCAACATGTGCAACGTCATCATCGGCACCAACATCAGCAGCATCCGCGTCTTAAGCAGCAGCCACGGCATTAGTAGCGTTCGTGGCATTAGCAATGTCTTTAGCATCGGCAGCGTCCACGGCATCAGAGGCGGCTGTTGGATTAGCCTCATCAGCATTGATGCACTCTTCAATGCTGCCTTCATCGTTGGATAGGAAAATTCAAGCCCGTCTCTTGGGAAGCCACTCACTCATTGGCATGTATGTGGACAGTGGGTCGATGGAAGCAGTTGGATTCACTCTCAGAGTGGCGTGAGTTGGAGGGACAGAAGCCGGAAGGACAAGCGGGATCTTTCTTAGACGTCCAGGACCATGTTTTGGAGTGGCGACGGGCTTGGGTCCAGAGAGAGCTCTCTCAAAGTTGCATCTGTGCTCGACTGATGTCACCTTAGAGAAGAATAAAGTTAGCCATGACATGGTTGCTGGCCGTGAGGGAGTTGTGTAATGCCTTTGCCTTAAAAACCAATCGACATCCCACCTGTAAGAGTGGTGTCTTCAGGGGTGCGACTCGGTTCACAGTGGCGGCAGTTGGGAGTGCGTGAATATGGAGGGGGTCACAGGCACGCGCCTCGGCTGGTGCGTCTCGAGGTACGCGTTAAATCCCCGAGCGGCCACCCCCACAAAAGCCAGATGTCAGCGGCCAAGGTACGACCCTACATTTGTCAGTTGGTGGTCATGCACTGGCCGTTTGACCGACCAGAGTTTTTCCATCCTCTGAAATTTGAACCAGTCCTAGGATAAATTAATTGGCTTCAGTTTGAGATAATGTCTGCCATGTGTCCTTCTTTTTTGTATTGAATACCAAAATAATAAATGCCTTGCCACACAAACGTAAGTTAAAACAGTTTAATTATGTTTTAGCATGAATTTAAAGATCACTATAATATCGGACATCAAACAAGCTAACTTTGAAGAAATGATATTCCCTTATATGTTTAAAGAATTATTTTGACCCGATTCAAGAAGCAAACATCTTCACATTCTTTTAAATTTCACAAGGGTACAAAAAAGTCGAGATCACCAAGGAGGATTTTCCCAGAACATCATTTTGAACTCATATCGAGCATGTCTAGTTTTGAGCCCTTTGCGTTGGACTCACAAATTCACCTGTTACGTTCCAATTAGTGATGAACAACATCCTCCAATTCCATGTCAACAACTTAATCCCGGTATATCTTTGTAGTATCTTGTCCCTGTAAAAAACCAAGATGGAACATGAGTACAGTTACAAGTATCCAAAATCACTCCAAACAACCACTTCTACTCACATAAAAGGCAATTTTATCTCTAACTGCCTCTTGTACACACCCAGAGTTGGAGTGACTTGACCATGTCCTCGATTGCAAGGGGATTCAAGACAACCCTCACTAGTTGGACCTTGTAAAGCATTGGCATCAAAATCAAGATCTTGGCCAGCCAGGCTATTCCTTTAACTTGCAAACTAATCTTAAAAAACAATTTGAGAGTTTGTTCCACCTTGGTTATCTCTCTTCAAGCCCTAACTGGAAGCCGAGCACACGGGTTTGGACAGCATTGTGCTTGGCCTTAATGATGTTATTGGCATAAGTACTAGCAATGTAGACCGGACGGGGTGTGCTACCCTCAACCAAAGGATGCAAGAATCAACCAGTAGCAACAATAACCGAAGGAAGGCCGGTACAAACCTTCAGCGTATTCAAAAGTGCAGGATCATGTTGGGGAGCACAGATTGCGCATGGCAAAGTGGAAACACACTATTCTTTTTATCTAAGTGTCAATAAACAAGACTATACGTATGTGATGGCACATCCTATACAACCCAAGGTTGCTTAGCCGTGCGCATCTCTATAAAAGCTAAGGATTAGAATATCTTCCTTGGAATCATACATCTAAAATTTCTGGATTTCATACACACCAAGAGTTGCATCATTCCATGGAGGAATGGCCGAGATATGTCCGTTTTCATAAACCACGGTAATCTGCCACTATTAGCACCACTAGCCGTGGTGAAGGCAGCCTGAAGCATCCTAATCCAGGAGGTGACACATCGGGACACCATTCCTTGGTCATCCATTATCCTTGATTCATTGACCAACCATGCTCCAATGTGTGCTTTGGCCTCGTTGGGTCTTCAGAGGGTCGAGCCTTGGTCCTTGGGAATGAAGTCTTGACACCCTTTTCCTCCTTAGCCTCATCAACCTTTGTTTAGTCATAATTCCTCAATTCCTGATATATTGACCACTTTATCAGGTAGATCTTGCATAATGTTTTCTGTGGACGATGCGGAATCGTGCTACAATCGAGAACACTAACCATTATGGCTCTGCGACAGTAGGCAGAATGCAGCAAGGATGCTCATAGTTGTCACAGACATGGCAAAGCAAAACCTAACATGGCCCAACCGCCTACACATCATTTTGAATGGCACCTCTATTAACGGTGCCATCTATCTCACATCCAAATATCACATATGGCTTTTAACTTAGCGTGGCTGCATGATTTGAATCCACTCACAGTCCCTCATTCTTCATGCACAACATATGCGCTTAAGGCATTGTTCTGATGACATTCAATTTGCCCACATCTGACGTGCAGGATTTTGTGTCGATCCAATCCGGCAGTTACTCATCTATAGAGCACTTCCAAATCCCATGTAGATACACATTATGCCCTCGTTCACTCCTGAGTGATGGGCACAATGCCTAATTTATATAATGGAAACAAGTAGTAATCTGGTGACATAAGCATGGTTATGTAATTGTATAACAACATCATGGTGTAAAACTCAATGAGGTTCTTATTAGATGAAGATATTTCATCAAACGCATGGTGAATTGGTCTATCCACGAGCACACTCTGGTGTTCACCATTGGGTGAGACAACCTATAAAGACTAAAAGCACCAGATGAAGCCTTATGAGGCAAGGATCAATCATCAATGATCCATACATTTTGGAAGTGTATTTCTGCACCATTGATCTCCAATGGTGTTCCTTGGATATCTTCCGGATTTTCCAACGAGGACTGGGTATCCCTGGATGCTTATGTGCTCATACGAGGATCGACACATACTCTGTGCATGCCATAGTATGGTGGTACAAGGTACAAGCCATGTTGAAATATGCATAAGTCAAACTTCTTTTTACCCCATCAAGCATTGGATAAATCAATGGCAGGTCAGACTTAGAGATAGATGACATTGCTTAAGATATCCGAGTTTGATCACCTTCCTTGAATGATTACACTTGAAGCTCCCAGATTTCACTCATGTCACTAATGTGCAATTCGAAGCACTTGTGTAAAGCACAGCTACAAAAACACACGTGGCATTCCTTTATCCACTCTTGCAATGGTCATAACATTGGATTCTCGGGTTCCACTCATTGCATTATTTACAATCCTGCATGCTGTACCTTTGCAACATGAAATGCACATCATTCTCGTCTAAGAAAATGTGTTTGTTTATTCAATTACATCACACTACCAGGGTTATATCCACATGGTGGAAATTCCTAGACCACACGGCATCCAATGGTACCCACTCGCCCTTCGAGTGTGGGGTCGACAGGATTCATGTGCCTTTCATCTAGGTCTTTGTACTGCCAAATGACAGTTTCAGTCGTCATCAGACCATGTAGACACGTGTGCTAGGAGAATTGTGCTGTGAAAACACCATGTATTGGAAAATATTGGTAATGTTCCATACAATGGACAACCATGCGGTCTGCATTGTTCAGTTGGTTCGCAAGAATCGTTACACGAAATGTTTACACATTTAATATGGTGCCGAAATCGGCTACCATGTCACTTTTCCAGCCGAGGGCTCCATTAGGAATGGTTGTTTAGAGCAGTGGCATATTTCTCGAGCATGAAAAGTATATTCTTGGGCAATTTTCATGAGGAAGCTCCTCAACAAAAAGGGGAGGATGTTTCACTGTACTTGTAAGGCTGAAGACCAGTAATCTTACTAGGAAATTTGTTTTCCATCTCATAGTTTTCTCTCTAATGTCCAGAATGAGAATTCCATGCTCAAGCACGGATGATGTTGTCGCTATATTTACACAAGATGAGCGATGCATCACCAAATCCGGTGCATGAATCTTTGTTGACTGTTTAAGCATCAAAGCCACATGTGCATGGACCCTCTCCCGGCTCCTTGTAATAAAAATGTTGCGTTAGGATGTAGCTTTTACTCGTACAACAATGCTTACACCACAAGGCAAGATGGAAAATACCACGAGCTTGTATGGCATGTCTGATACATTGCCTTGTGGACACAAATGGAATATTGACTCCTCACTTACATTTTGCGGTTTTCCTACGTGGTTAGTTTGACAACTGAACATGTGTCTTTTGCAAACCGAGGAAGCTTTGTAGCTAAAGGGGGAGGATTATAACACTATGACCTATTCTTTATAAAAGATGGGTCTCTACTCCTCGCTTGGAACCAAGCATAAACTAGCGACTAGGTATTCATACGTTTGAACAGGTAATATGGGGTAAGTCAGGTACTATTTGGTACATTTACCACTTTAGGATTTTCTCTTTCACTGATTACTTAGTAGTCAGCTGTAAAGAAAGACAATGGACCATCCAGGTCCATACAAAGACATTAGCAGAGCAGAAAGTATCATGCACTATCCTGCACTATGACAATATGTTCGTCAGTGGGTCGCGCTCCGTCGCAGACCCCTTCAGATTTTACCTGTAGGTTAGCGGACAAGGCCAAACATTCCTGTTTTAGGACTTCTTTTAACTCACCTGTCCATCTACAAATGACGGTTTGTTATATTCGTTCTGCTAGACATAGCAAAGTATGCCTCGTTCTTGCTTCCACTGTTTTAGTAGTGGGCTCGCGATTCTGACACTTGTCATGGAAGAATGCAAATTTTTAATTATTGATTTTCATAATGTTCCAATTCTTTGGATTATCATTTAACTAGAGATTACACCTGTTCACCTTCTACCTTTTGTTCAGAATAACATGAACTGCCTATGTTCCACCCTGTGTAACATTGAGTGTAAAATGTTTTTCATGTTCCTAACGTACACTGGTCCCTAAACCCTGCAAGTGGACATTCTTTCCTTGCATTCATGGCCCACCGTGCGTCAACCTCAGGATTTTTACACCGATCGGCAGAGGGCATTTTAGCCACTTGCCCCGGCCTCTGGTACTCTGTTCCATAAGGTTCTCATAACTTCGACCATTTTCCGGAATGGATGACACATTTATCGCAAACCATATCTATGTTTTGATAGTACTCAGGTGACTTCTCGACAGCACTGGATTTTCATAAAACTGTAGCCCGATGTTCTTGAAGCCTCCCAAATTCTCGGCAGATTTTTTTAAAGCAACCACTCGTAATGGGACTTCGCACGTGTCGTTCGTCCCGAACGTCGAGGACCCAACATATGCCTCAGTGCAATTCTTTTCATTGTACGCATGCACTCCATTTTTTTTACACATTTCATCGAAGTATACTTACTGCTTAATACAAAGTATCCATTTGTCCCAGCTCCTCAAATCGCCTACTCCTCCACACCTCATCCTTATGAACCATCCAAGTTCTAGTTAGTGTAACACTTGGTATCAGAGGGCAACGGCACTGGAGGGATAGCCAATGTATTAACTATAACACAAAAAACTTACACAAGTCTTGAGCATATCTCCATCGTTTAGAAGATTGTAGAGCTCTCCACGACAATGTTGCACAGAGCGAATGCACCAACAAACGAACAGCAATAAGCAGCAAAGACTCTGGCAAGGGAGGATTTGTAACACGCAAATAATGACGACCTTCAGACAAACCTGACAGCAACGGAAGTCCTTTGCGCTGGATGACACAATACGAGTGAACCCGACGGAAAATCCAGTGACGGGCCCCTCAAGCTTGGTGACCCCTTTGCCCCCGACTTTTCCCGTCGGGATAGCACCTGGCGTAATGAGAGGCACCAATCGGCAAGCTCGTGTTAATGCAGACTTATATCAAAGGTTTTTGTGAATCAAGAACCTCAACATCCATCTGCTCCAACAACTCGACACAATGATGGAGCTGCTCCACAATTCCCCTATGTACAAAGCAGTGCTCAACGAGAGAGGTATTTAACTCTCGAGTGAGTTCCATGTTTGACCGGAACTTCATAAGGCATTCGATCTTACAAAGTCAATACGACTGACGGTTAGGATGTGGCTCGCAAGTTTAGAGGTCTACTTCACCGCTGTAGGGGTAAACAACGACAAGAAGAAGATTGACATTGCAGTCTCGTTTTTACTTGGCACAGCTTTAACTTGATGGTCCAATCTAAAGGCCATCCAACTGCAGGAGGAGACCAGTGCGGCCGGATCAACAACTCACTCGACCGCTCTCACACCATTAGTCACAGGCATTCTACCTCTTAAGCGAATGAATCCAATGTGGAACAACTCCCTCACCCCACAAGAGACCTGGAACGATTCTGCACCTGCTAAACTTGTCTGCTTCGGAAAAATGAACACTCTAGCGTGGCCGAGTACACCCGGCCACGCTAGACTATTGACGCATGTGTCAGTAGCCACAGCAACAGCGACATTGACAGTGATATCGCCCTTGATGAACTCTGTTTCTGCTACAACAACGGCCTAAAGCAATGTTTTTTGTGATAAATTGTCCTTCTTAGCATCCAAAACAACCTTCCAAAAATGATCCCTGTAGCCGATCACATTGATATCACCGACTACATCCCTCAGGTGCAAGAATTCAACGTTGGTGGTCCCAAGGCCACAACTCTTATTGTGGTGAAGGGAAGTCATAGACAGCAAAAACTTGGTCTTTGAAGGGGATTGACATTATCAATCACTACAAACAATGGCTTTGCTCGACTTGCAAGAAGCAAGGATAAATCTCCCGTGATTGTCGGAAATGTCATCAATAAACTAAAAGGGGAAAGATTTTCAAAGAAAGAAAAAGGAGTCAGGAAACGGAAAAGGGCAAGAGCAGACGACGAGACTCCCGTCCGTTTGGAGGAATCTGCGTCGGCCGATCTCCCATCTGAGTGACTTACAACGGCACAAATGAGGGTTCATGAGATTGCAAAGTTCAATGAGGGATACGAGGAAGACCAACCGGTGATACTACTACAAGGAAACTATATGACTATGAAAATTGCATAACGATACCGGTACTCTTGAACAGAGGTGCTTCTCACGGTTTTTCAAGCAACAACAAGGTTCTGTAGCTGGGTTTACAGATGGAACAGTTGGTGTTTGAAGGAAAAGTTGTCGACAAACGATTGCAGATCTGTCAACTTTGCAAACCTCTCCGATGGCAAATTGAAGATTTGCACGACATAATAGTTTGGAGGAATTGCCCAAAGAGCAACCACAAAATCATTCTCGAGCAAGAATTCTTGTATAGGAACTATCTACAGGTGGACTGGAGTAGCGGATCAGTCTACGTGAGCAATAATTTCAGAAGACAATATTTGTCTCTGATCAAGCAATACACGATGAAGCGGCGGTTACGAGACGCAATAGAGGTGGAAGCATCAGAGGAAGTTACAACAGTTATAAAATTCCAACCCATATTCCTAGACATGGCCAAGAGATATCTACGACATGGGGCTCAAGAATGTCTAGTTCACGCGGAGACAAGGGGAGCGGAAGAAGTTGTAGCAGCCAAGGCAACCACTTTGGCCTCAATGCCTGAGACATTTGCAACCATTCGAGAGGAGTTTGTACCACTTGTCAAGGATTTTGAAGTGGATTTTCTTGACAAGCTGCCCTGAGAGTTGCTTCTGCAACAAAAAGTCCACCACCAAATAAAACTGAAGCCAGACAACAGATCGACAGTGAAAGGAACCTATCAGATGAGCGACCAAGAGCTGACCAAACTCAAGATACAACTAGAGGAGATGCTTGGTTAGGGCTTCATCACATCCTCCAAGTCATCTGATGCGTCACCTATACATTTCATGAAAAAGAAAACCAGGAGAATAAGGATGTACATAGACTACCAAGCTTTGAAAAAAAATCACCATCAAGAGCTGCTACCATCTTCCGTGAGCAGTCAAAACGTTTTGACAAACTGCACGAGGCCCGATTTTTTTCAAAAACATTGACTTACACAGCAACTATTATCAGATGCAGGTATTTGACAAGGACGAGGCCTACTAATGATTCGGATGTCCAAGTGTTTTTAGGCTTCTACAACTACTACCATCGATTTGTAAAGGACTATCCCCAAGTGTCAGCGCCTCTCTCCAATCTCACTCACAAAAATACCGAGTGGAATTGGGGGGATAGCAAACAAGAAGTGTTCAACTCTTTGAGAAACGCTATGATATCAACACCAGTGTTGCAATTGACAGACCCAATGGTGGACTACATCATGGCTATCAACGCATGCAATTGAGCCATTGGAACTGTTATCATCCAAGAGAACCTTAGTGGAGAATAACCGGTTGCATATGTGTCGCAAACTTTGTGCAAAACGGAACTCAGCTACATGGTGCACAAAAAAAATGCTCCCAATCGTGCACATTTATAAAATATGGCAGTGCTACTTGGAATGCCGGTACTGCATTGTCTTCACTGACCATCATTCATTGAAATGTGTCAAGACATAGCCAAATCTGACCCGTTGAAAAACTCTATGGATGGAGTTCATCGAGTCCAAATTCGAATACAAAATCGAGTACCGAAATGGAAAAAACTAATATAGTGGTTGCTCTAATGAAGCAACCGGATCGATTGGCCATAATCAACATGCTACATGTCAAGCAAGACATGCATCTTGCAAGGTTATTTGTGAAGGATTACAAGGAGTTCGGTGGGTATGACAAAACCAAGTTCTCGTTTGACGACCACTACTGGCAACGATGATTTACTCTTCAAGTCGTTATCCCACCATACGAGGAGTTACAAATGATGCTATTGGAGGAATACCGAAACACTGGTCTAGGTGGACACTTTGACAAGGACACAACTCTCAAGAAGCTGGAAAATTACTACTGGTGTGACAATATAGAGGCCAATGTGGTAGCCTTCCATAAATTGTGCGACATGTGTCAGCGGCAAAAATCTCGTCGCACGAGGCCGTCCGGAGTGATTCAACCACTCCCTGTTCTGACAGAGTCGTATGTCAATATCAGCAAGGATTTTGTGACAGGATTGCCTGCCACTCCTGAGGGCTACGATGCCATCCTCATGGTAGTGGAAAGATTCTCAGAGATATTGCACTTCATCCTGAAGACGACCACCATCACTGCAGAAGGACGGATATAACCATTCCCAAACCAGATAGTACGGATCCATGGCGTGCCACGTACCATCATCAACAGAAGAAAGGCCTCACCGGCCATTTTGGCACAAATTCATGACGTGTTACGACAGTCGGATCTAAATATTAGCAGCGTTCCATCCTCAAACCAATGGGACCAATTAGACGCTCGAACAGCTTCTCCACACTTTATGGGAGCTGCACGGCACCACTTGGGCAGCCAAACTGCTGACTGTAGAACTCGCATACAAATCTGCCACTCCCACTACAATGGACAAAATTTCGTTACAAAGCGGTATTAGGCAAACTTCCTGCCACACCGCTAAGACCACAAAGTTACAGGAACATTTGCACAATCAAAATCCACCACTAGGATTTCTCTAGCGTTTGAGAGAAAAAACGGAAAACCCTCACAAAGACACAAGCAGCTATAAAGCGAGCGGCCGAACAACATTGTAGCGATGACATGTTCAGCGCTGGCAATTGTGCCCTTCTCATCTTGTTGAACATCAAACTCCAAGCACAAAACTTTGTGAAGCTTAAACCCTGGTGGTTAGGACTATTTGAGATCGAGCAAATGCAAACCCCTGTTGTCGTTTTCCTTCACCTCCCTACCAGCATGGCGGTCCACCTTGTCTTCCAAATTATCAAGCTCAAGCACTGCCGAAACTCCATCAAGGACCTCCCCGGACCTCTGGTGTTCCGTTCCAAAAGTTTTTGATGAATCCAACCACCTTCTACAAAGGTCGATAGATTTATCACAAACTATATCAATGTTCTGATATTACTTGGTCGACTCCTCGACAATGCTAGACTTCCATAAAGACATGCATCGATAGTCTTGAGGTCCCCTAACTTCTTGGTGGAGCTTCTTGAAGCAGCCAACATATGCCTCATCCTCATTATCGGCATTGTACAGATGTTCTTGACTTTCTTGAAACTTGTCATTGGAGTGCACTAACTGCTTATTACAACAAACTTATTTGTCCCGAATCCTCAAATCATCTTTTGTCCTACACCTCATCCCTGTGAACTACTTATGTTTTGCTCGACATAACACTTAATACGAGAGCACAGTGGCACTGGAGGAGTAGCGAGTGCATTAACTACCGTGTGACAACCTCGCACGATTCCTCAGTGTATCTCCACCATTCAGAAGATCACAGACCTTGCACTGACAATGGTGAACGGAGCGAGTGAAACCGGCAATGAGCAGTAGTCATCTGCGAGTAATCTGACAATAGAGGATCAGCAGCACACGAACACAAAAATACTCCAGGAAAACCAGACAATAGGAACAAGCTTTATGAGAAATGGTGCAACACCAAAAACAACTGACAGCCAACCCATTGACGGATCCCCTGGGCTCACTGAATCCTTTGTCTCCGCTGCTGCACGTCAGGACGACACCTGACACGATGGCAGGCATTGGCCAGCAAGCGCAAGTCAACGAAGGCCTAAACCATACATTGTCAGGACTCAAGATCATTAGTACCCATCTGCTCCATCAACTCAACACGTCATTGGAGGAGATTTCAATATCACATGCGTGCAAAGCAATACTCACCGCATGATATTTTCAGCTCTTGAATGAGCCCTAGATATGACCCGAACTTCTTCAACCATTCTATCCTGCAAACTCTGAGGGACCAACGGTCAGGATGTGGCTGATGCGTTTGGAGGTGTACTTTACCGCTGCTTGGGTCAACAACGAGAAAATGAAAATTGACCTTGCGGCCACACTTTTCGTGGTGCGGCTTTGAGTTTGTGGTCCGATCTAAATACCATCCAACGACAGTAGGATACTGACAGAGCTCCATCAATGGCTCATGCGACCGCTCTCACATAGTCCACCGCAGGCATACTACCTCTCAAGCAGATGAATCCGACGTGGCTTGAATTCCTCACAACAATGAAAACATGGAGTGAATTTGTACCTACTACCCTTGCTCACTTCAAGAAGTTGAATGAGAAGTCGGACGCACATTATAGAATCCAACGTTTGCATTAGCAATCCACCGTGGTAGAGTAAACTCGGCATTTGCGCAAGTCATCACCACCAGTGACCTTGTCCCCAACAGACTGTGCTTCTACTACAACAGTGGCTTCAAACAAGATATTCGGCAAGCAATCGCCAGTTTTGGCAACCAAGACGACATTCCGCAAATGATCATTGCAGCCAATTGCATTGACAACACCAATGACAATGCTTGGAAGCATGAATCCAATGGCTGGTGACCCCAAAACCACAATTCTTATCGTGGCGGAGGAAAATTGTAGCTGAAGAAAACCTCATCTCCAATTGAGATTGACGCTGTCAACAAATGAGATGAATGGCTCTGCTAGACTTGGGGGAAGTAGGGCCATGTCTCGTACAATTGTCGGGAACGACATCAACAAACCAAAAAGGGAGAGAAGGCGCAGAGAAAAAATGAGGAGTCAAGAGACGGAAAAGGAAAGGACTAGATGGCGAGGCTCCTGTCCAGTCGAAAAAATCAGCACCGACCGATCGCCTATCTAAGTGGTTCATACCAGCAAAGAGGAGGTTTCTGAATGTTGTAAGTTTTGACAAGGGATACAAGGACGACCAACCGGGAATACTACTATGGTTACAACCGAGGGGTTGTAAGAGTTGCAAAACGGTACCGGCATTACTGCATGGACAAGGTTGTCATACTTTTTTCAACAGCAACATGGTTTGGAAGTTAGATTTGCAGACTAAACCAGGAGTGTTTCAAGGAAAAGCCCATCATGGATGATTGCAGATCTGTCAAATTTGCAAACCACTCTGACGGAGATCTGCAAGTCGTAATGTTCTGGAGGGATTTTCCAATGAGCGACCACAAAATCATCCTCAAGAGAGATTTTCTGTACCGACACAATTCGCAGGTGGACTGGAGCAATAGATTGGTCTATATTAGCATCACGGGAAGAATTCAACACCAAATTGTGGTTGAGCAAAGGTGGAAGTAGTAGAGGAAGTTGTGACAGCCACAAAACGTCAACTGATGTCTCATGACGTGGCCAAGTGGTACCCAAAACACAGAGCTCAAGTGTGGCTGGTCCACGTGGAAGTAGGGGAAGCGGAAGAGATCATAGCTGCCTAGGCGGCGGCAACGACAATGGTACCTGAAACACTTCTAGCCGTACCTGAGCAGTTTTTGACACTCATCAGGGGCTTTATAGGGGTTTTTCCTGAAGAGAAATCCCAAGATCTATCCTCAAAGGGGAACATCGACTATATGATAGACCTGAAGCTGGACAGAAAACTGATGGTGAAGGGGACCTACTGGATGAGTGACCACAAGCGGATCGAACTCAAGAAGTAGCTGGACAAGATGCTCGGTCAGGGGTTCATCAGACCCTCAATGCCACTATACTCAACACCCTTTCTTTTCGTAAAAAGGGAATAGGATATATGCAAATGTGCATGGACTACTGAGTATTTCATTATATCACCATCAAGAACTGATATCCTCTTCTAGGAGCGGAGCAACTTTTTTCCCAACTATGTGGGGCCAAAATCTTCAACAAAATCGACCTATGTAGCGGCTATCATCAAAACCGCGTATCTGATAAGGACATCAAGAAGACAACATTCCACACCAGATACGGGATCTTTGAGTTCACGGTTATGCGATTTAGACTCACAAACACCCCAAAACATTTACAATGGTCACAAATAGCATATTCTGCCCATACCTTTGTCGTCGTGTACCTTGAAAACATCTTGGTGTACAGCCGTACCCTGGATGAGTACAATGGAAATCATTGAAAACTTCTTGAAGTTTCATAAGGAGAGAATCTTTTACAAAACTCTTGAGGTACGACTCTGGTCGCAATTCGATGGAGTTTGAGGGCCATATCATTGGCTACGAACAAATCACCATGGATCTGAAAAAGGTGGAGGCGTTTGCTCATTGGCTGACACACACAAATTCCCGGGGAAACCAAGTGTTTTTGGGCTTCTGCAACTACTACTGCCGAGCCGCAAAGGACTATGTCCGAGAAAAAGACATGACTGTGCTACCTGGAATGCCAATGATGCATCGTCCACACCAACCGTCATGCACTCAAATATCTCAGGACTTGGGCCAATTCTCAGTTATTGATAAACTCGATGGATGGAGTTCCTCTAGTCCAGCTTCGACTGTGACATCAAGTGTTGGCCTGGAAAAACTAATCCGGCAGTTGCTCTGAGTTGGCAACCAGATTTTATGGCAGACATCAATATGTTGCTCATCGAAAGACACCCGCATCTCACGAGAATGTTCACAAAAAGCCACAAGGAAAAAGTGCAACAAGACGAAGTTCTGGTTCGATGGACCCTAATGGAAACGTCCATTTACTTGCCAAGTCTTCGTGCCACCAAACGATGATCTACGGAGAATGATATTTGAGGAGTGCCATGAGGTGGACACATCGGAAGACAAAATGATCAAGAAGCTGGCAAAACAGTTTGTGTGATATGTAATCCTACTACAAGTGGGATAATATGCAGACCGGTGTTTCAAACTTTTGTAAATCGTGTGACACCTGTCAGAGACAGAAATCCCATCACACAAGGCCACCTGGTCTCCTCCAAATCCGACCTGTTCCGACGGAACCTCAGATGGACATCAGCATGGAATTGGTGATGGGACTATCCACCATTCCTGAGTGTTATGATGATATCCTTGCCGTGGTGGACATATTTTTTGAAAATACTGTAATTTACTTTGACGATGATCACCGTCACCATAGAAGGAACAACAAGGTTGTTCTTACATCAGATCGTACAGCTGCGCGTCGTATCATGTACCATCATCAGTGACAGGGATGGACGTTTCACTGGTCAATTTTCACACAAAATAATGGCACGTTACGGTAGTTGAATCCAACTATCGACGGCGTTCCATCCTCAAACAGCTGGACAAGGAGAGCGGATCAACCAGATGCTCACACAACTTCTCCACACAATATGCGACTACACGGCACCGGTTGGACAGCCAATCCGTCGACCACCAAACTCGCATACAACTCCACCACTTCTACCGCAACCGGTAAGAAGTGGTTTACGGTAAGATTCTTGCCACACCGGCTGGATTACAAAGTAAGAGAAACATCCCCGCGATGGACATCCACCATGTGAACTTTGTAAGAGCTTGGGAGGAAACATGGCAGACTCTCACAAAGACTCAAGCAATTACGAAACAAGCAGCCGGCTGACATTATAGTGATGACATGTTCAACGCGGGCGATCGCATCCTCCTCAACTTAGCGAACATCAAACTAAAATGATAGAACTTTGCAACGCTCAACCCCCTGATGGTTGGGAGTATTTGAGATGAAGCGAATGCAAATCCCCGTTGTTGCCCAACTTTGCCTACCCCACAGCATGAAGATCCAGCTTGTCTTTGACATCAACAAACTCAGGCACTATGAGGACCGTAGTGAGGACTCACCCGGCAAAGGCGTCATACCTCCACCTCCTGTACAAGTGGATGAGGATACGGAGTACGTGATTGAAGACATCATCAGAAATCGATGCCGTGAAAAAAGACCAAATATCTGGTCAAGGGGCACGGCTACAACACTATGCATAACAGTTGGGAACCCTACAACAACCTCTGAGACATCATTCACTTTATTGACGGCTATTACCATTGTCACCGGTCTACATCTACTAATGTGCTGGGAGGTTACAGCTAAACGAGGAGGAAGTGTTACGTCCATGACACACATGAGTCCCTAAACTCCACAAATAGGCATTTATATGATTACATTCATATCCCACCATGCGTCGACCTTCGGATTCTTACGCTGTTCGGCCGAGGGCATTTTGGCCACTTGCTATGACCTTCGGTATTCCGTTCTAGAAGTTTCTGAAAACTTTGACCACCTTCCAAAATGGTCGACACCAGTGTCGCGAACTATATCGATGTTTCAATATTGTTTGGTCAACTTCTTGATGATGCTATCATTCTACAAAGACGCGCCTGAATATTCTCGATGTCCTCCAACTTCTTGGCGGAGCTTCTCAAAGCAGCCACTCACGGCGCAACCTCACACGTGTCGCTCGGTCCAAACACCAAAAACCCGACATATGCCTCATTCGCATTCTCATAATTGTTCATATACTCTCCACTTACTCAACACTTGTCATCAAAGTACAATTACTATTCAATACAAATGATCCGTCTGTGTCAAATCCTTGAGTCTTCTTTTGTCCCGTACCTCATCCCACTGAACGACCTACATTCCTCTTGGTGTAACAGTTATGTCCCTCACATACAGGAGTCCCTGAACTGCGTGAGTTGGCATTTATTTCCATAAATTCATGGCCCACTACGCGTTGACCTCAAGATTTTTATGTAGATTGGCCGAGGGCACTTTGGACATGTTCCCCAACCTTCGGTGTTTTGTTCGAGAAGGTTCTGACAACTTTGACCACTTTACTGAATTGACAATAGAAGTGTCACAAACCATATCGACGTTTCAATACTGTTCCATCGACCTGTTGACAGTGGTGGAAATTTATAAAACCGCACCCTGATATTCTTGAAGCCCCCTGACTTCTCGGTAGAGTTACTTAAAGCATCCACTCACGGCGCGACCTTGCACGCGTTGCTCGGTCCAAACGCGGAGGACCCAACAACACGTGGCCTTGCTTTTGCGTTGCACGGCTTTGAGTTGGTGGTTGGATCTAAAGGCCATCCAACAGTAGTAGGAGACCGGCTGAGCTGTATCAACGGCTCACGCGATCGCTCTCATATCGCTGACCGCATGGGTACTACCTCTCGAGCAGAGGTGGTATGAATCTCGTATGCCACCAGAAACTCGGAGCATCTTTGCACAAGCTACCATTGCTCACGCTGGGAAGCTGAGCAAGAAGTATGACACATGATACAGACTCCAACGTTTGCGTCAGTAGTCAAGCGTGGCAGAGAACACTTGATGTTTTTGCAAAATCATCACCGGCAGTGACCTCACCCCTTTGAACTATGTTTCTACTACAACAACGGCTTCAAGCAAGATATTCGATGGGCAATTGCCATTTTCGACATCCAAGACGACCTTCCATGAATGATTCCAATAGCCGACAGCATCGACAGCATTGACCACAACGCTTAGATGCAGGAATCCAACGGCTGGAAAACCCAAGGCTAAAATCAAAGGAAGAAATCTATAGTCAGTGATCAGTCCTCGTCCCTGGTGGAGAATGACATCATCGATCAGCACGATCAGCTTCTCAGCTGGAAGTGCGAGAAGCCAGGTCATATCTCACAAGACTGTTGAAAGTGGCAACAGCAAGCCAAAAGAGGGGAAAGTCTTAGAAAAATAGTGAAGAGTCAAGTAAATGCAAAGGAAAAGAGTAGACAGCGAGACTCCTCTCCGTTTAAAAAAACTTGCGCCGACCGATCGCCCATATGAGCGGCTCACATCATCACAGATGAGGGTTCCTGTTATTGCAAAGTACGATGAGGGGTACGAGGGTGACCAATCAATGATATTGGTATGAGTGCAATCGAGGTGTTGTAAAATTCATAGAACGGTGCCAAAAATGATGGACGGAGGAGCTTCTCATAGTTTTGACAGTAATTACATGGTTTACAAGCTAGATTCATACACCGAACCAGGAGTATTTTGAGGAAAAGTCGTCGAAAGATGAATGAAAATCCTTCGATTTTGTGAACCACTCCAACTTTGAATTGGATATCTGCACGACAACAAAATCATCATCAAGGTTGGCACAATCCAAAGGTTGACTGGAACAACGGAGCTGTTTATGACCGCATTAAGGACAAAAAGCAACACTTGTCTCTGGTCAAGCAACCCACAACGTAGCGGTGATTACGGGAAGCAACAGAGAAGGAAGCAACAGAGGAAGTTGCGGCAGCCACAAAATGCCAACCGGTATCTCTAGACGTGGCCAACTGACACTTGAAGCGTGGAGCTAAAGCATGGCTAGTTCACGTGCAAGCAAGGATAGCGGAAGAAATTATAGCTACCAAAGCGACTTCAATGGCGTTGACACCTGAGAAGTTCGCAGCAGCACCAAAAGAGTTTGCTGAGCTCATCGAAGGTGCTGTGCCCGAAAAAATACCCTGAGAATAACAACCCCAACACAATATCGACCATCAAATAGACTTGAACCTGGAAAGCAGACCGGCGGTGAAGGGAACATATCGGATGAGCTATCACATACTGACCAAACTCAAGAAGTAGCTAGATGAGATGCTCGAACAGGGGTTCATCCGACCGTCCACGTCACCCTATGTAGCACTGGTAATTTCTGTGAATATAAAGCATGAGAGATGTGAATGTACATGGACTACCGAGCATTGAATGAAATCAACATAAAAGCCCTCTATCCCCTCTTGCGAGCAGAAAAACGCTTTGACCAATTTTGTGGGACTCAAGTTTTTAATAAAATGGACCTACATAGCTATTATCATCAAATCCGCGTATCTGTTAAGGACATCAAGAAGACATCATTCTGCACCGGACCGATGGTTGGACCCGCTTGAGATTGAGGGAATGAAAATTCCAACCATCGCTTGACTTTGTCTCCCTGATAGCATGGCGATCCACCCTGTCTTCCACATCAGCAAGCTCAAACACTATCGGGACCTCAGTCAAAACCTCCCCGGTAGAGACGTACCTCCACCTCCTATACAATTGGATGAAGATATGAAGTGTGTGATTGAATACATCCTCAAACATGAATGCTGTGGAAAAATGACCGATATCTGGACAAGGGGCATGGCTCCAATGCCGCGCACAAGAGCTGGGAGCCGTACAACAACCTTTGTGACCTTGATCATCTGATCGATGACTACTTTGTCTACCACCGGCCTACGTCTGCTAGAGCGCCGAGACGCCGCGGCTAAAAGGGAGGAGTGTTCCTGTTATATACGAGATGCACATGAGTCCCTAATCTTTCTCAGTGGGCATTTTTGCTATTACACAAACAGTCCACTGCGTCACAAGAACACGATATTCACTCCTACGGCAAAGGGAAAACTAGCCAACTGCCCTCGCCTCCAATGAACCTTCTCGACTATTTTGTCAGCTTCAACCACTCTCGCGAATCTACAGCAAAGGTGTCACAACCTTTTGGTCAACTTCTCGACGCACCGAGATGAATCCAGATTTATAAAGATGCATCTCACATCTCCACCATCGATTCTCGAAAACCCCCGGTTTCTTGGTGGACCTTCTCGAATCCGACCACTCACGACGCGACTCCACACGCACCGCCAGACTATCGACCCAATGACCCCGAGTATGCCTCATTCATAACTCGGAACTTGTATATACATGTTCGATCATTCCGACACTTGTTATGGAAGTAAAATTTCCGCTAATTATAAATTACTCAACTGTCCCAAATTCTAAATCATGTTTGGCCCCGCAACTTCTACCTGTTCACCATCTACGCCCCTTTCAGCATAACACATGGTATCAGAGCACAGCGGTGCTGGAGAGGCATCCGACTACTTTACCCATCCGGAAGACTACCTCACACAAGTCGCCAATGCATCTCACAGGTGAAGACTTTACAGACTTCGCGACTACAACGCGAAACGAGCAAGCGCAACCAATGACCAGTAGTGGGTCTTCCGCGACGACTTTGGCGATGGAAGAGTAGAATGTGCCTATGCACGTGAACCCTGAAGCAACAAAAAATGCTGGCGTGGTGGACTATGCGACAGCTGGATCAACCCCTAAAGCTCCAACGACCAATCATGTCACGGACCCAAGGGCGGTAAACCAGCCGTCCTTACCAAGAACCTCAAGGACAACAACAGGAACAACAGGTGGCACCGGACGACTTGCGCGGATCAACGAGGAATTGGCAAACTGAATCTCCGCGCTCAAGGGGATCAATAGGCATCTGCTTCAACAGCTCAACGTTGTGATGGAGGATCTTTGCAATGCAAGCGCATGGGAAGCGGTGCTCATCGAGAGAAATTCCCAACTCTTGAGCGAACCAAAATTCCTTGCGATCCCAGCGAAACCGTTCAATCATGTAAACTTTAAGGGACCGACGGTTCAGATGTGGCAAACGATTTTGGAGGTGTACTTCACCATTGCTAGTGTCAACGATGAACAAAAAAAGATGGACCTCGTGGCCGCGCTTTTACATGGCACGGCACTAAAAATGGTGGTCAGACCTAAAGACCATCCACCGGTAGTAGGAGACCGGCGAGACCTCATAAACGGCCAACGGCGCTCGTCTCACATCACGGACGGCAGGCGTTTTACCCTTGGAGCAGATCAACCCATAGTGGCAAGACGCACTGACGCCACCAACTGACTAGAACGAATTCTCGCGCGTGATGCTCACACGATTTGGATGGCTGAACAAAATGTCTGACGTATGGTACATGCTCTAATGTCTCCGTCAGAAGTCCAGAGTGGCAAAGTATACGTTGAGATTCTGCGAGATCATCACTGGTGCAAACATCGCTCCTGACAAACCCTGTTTCCAGTATAACAACGGCCTCAATCGGGACATCCGGTGAGCAATTGCCATCTTTGACATCCAAAGCCACTTACTACGGTTGATTGCAGCATCAGAAAGGCTCGCCACCGCCAACTACAATGCTTGGATCCAGGAATCCTTTGGCTGGCATCCTCCCAATCATAATTATCATGGAAATGGAAAAATCCAGTTGGGGGACTCCTCGAATCCGACGGAAGAAGGCGTCGTCCACCAGAGAGATACGCAAACCTGCTACAACTACGTAGAATTTGGACACATCGCCCGTAACTGTCGGAGCAAGAAGCAGACCAAAAAGGGGAGAAGTGGCAGAAAAACGAGTCAGGAAAAGGCAAAGGGCATGTGTGAAAGGCGCGACTCTTGTTCATGAGGAGCAATCTGTGCCAAACAATTGCTCATATGAATGTCCCACATCGACACAGATGGTTTTTGAGATTGTGAAGTTCGACGAGGGGTATGAGGACGACCAACTGGCAATACTTTTAAAAGTCCAGCCTCGAGGATGCAAAAGTCACAGAACCGTACCAGCACTATTGAATGCAGGAGATTCTTATAGTTTCGTAAGCAATGGCGAGGTTCACAAGATGGGTTCGCAGATTGAAACAGGGGTGTCTGAAGGAAAAACCATTGATGGGAGATTGCAAATACGGAGACTCCGAGAACTGCTACCACTACAAGAAGGAGATCTACGGGATGTAATGGTCTGGAGGTCATGTCCAATGAGTGATCACAAAATCATTCTCGGACGAGATTTCCTGTACCGACAACCTGTAGCTCAGCTAGAACAACAACAACGTCTATGTGGAAATCGGCGGCACCAAACGACAAATTTTGCACGTAGGACGGAAGACAACAGCGGAAGCGGCTGTGATGGAAGCAGCAGAGGAAGTTGTGGTAGCCAAGAAGCGACAACCTATGCAGCCGATACAGCTCTACATAGCCAAGTACTATATACAATGAGGAACTCATGAGTTGCTCATACATCTCAAACCAATGGAGGAAGCGGAAGTGACAGTAGTTGACCCATCATCCTCATCGGCCTCATCAGCCTCATCGGCATGAACAAAGTTCTCGATGGTACCTGAAGAGTTCGCACCAGTCATCCAAGAGTTTGCGAGCGTCGTCCCCAATAAACTCCCGAGAATCCTTCCACCTCAACGAGACGTCGACCATCACGTCGAACTGAAGCCAGGCAGCCGACCCACGGTCTGAGGAACCTATCGGATGAGTGATCATGCACTGACTCAACTGAAAACGCACCTCAACGAGATGCATGGTCAAGGGTTCATCCGCCCTTCCACATCACCATACGCCATATCAGTACTGATTGTGAAAAATAAAACTGGTGAGATGCAGATGTGCGTGGACTATTGGGAGTTGAACAACGCTACCATTAAGAAGTGCTACCCTCTTCTCCGAGCCAATGAACTTTTTGACCAGATGCACCGAGACGCATCTGGATTTATAAAGATGCATCTCGCATATTCACTGTCGATTCTCAAAGACCCCAACTTCTTGGCAGACCTTTTCGAATCAGACCACTCATGACACGACTCCGCACGCATCCCTCGGCAATCAACCCAACGACCCCGAATATTTCTGATTCGTAACTTGACACTTGAATGTATATGTTTGATCATCTTGACACTTTTCATCAAAGTACACTTACCGCTAATCATGAATTGCTCAAGTGTCCCAAATTCTAAATCGTGTTCTAGCTCGCAACTTCTACCTGTTCACCATCTATGCTCCATTCGGCATTACACTTGGTATGAGAGTACAACGGTGCTGGAGAGGCATCCCACTACTTTATCCATCGAGAGGACTACCTCACACAAGCTGTCAGCACATCTCGTACGTCAAAATTTTGCAGATATCGCGACTACGACGTAAGGCGATCGAGCGCAACCGACGATCAACAACGAGTCTTCGGCAACGACTTCAGTGATGGAGGAGCAGAACATGCCAATGCATGTGAACCTTGAAGCGGCAGCAAATTCTGGCGTGATAGGCTATGCAACAGCTGGATCAACCCCTAGGGCTTTGATGACCAATCAGGTCGTGGACCCAACGGCGACGAACCAGCCACCCCTACCAACAGCCTTGACGACGACAGTAGGGACGACAAGTGGCACTGGACGACGGGTGCGGATGAATGATGAACTGGCAAACTTGATCTTCGCGCTCAAAGGAATCAAGAACCATCTACTCCAACAACTCAACATTGCGATGGAGGATCTTCGCAACATAGGTGCACCTAAAGCGGTGCCCGTCAAGAGATATTCCCAACTCTCTAGCGAACCTAATATTCGTCCGGCTCCACCAGAACTATTCGATCCAGCAAACTCAAAAGGAACAACGGTTTGGATGTGGATGACGAGTTTGGGGGTGTATTCCAGCAATGGTGGCGTTAACAACGATCAAAAGAAAATTGACCTTGCGGTCGAGATTTTGCGTGGCACGACGCTAAGATGGTGGTCCAATCTACAGACCATCGAATCGCAGTAGGAGACCAGCGGAGCATCATCAACCGCCAACAACACCCGTCTCATATCACCGATCGCAAGAGTTCTATCCTTGGAGTAGATCAACCCACAGTTGCAAGACGCACTGACGCCGCCAACCGGCTAGAATGATTTCTCGCGCGCGATGCTTGCACGCTTTGGACGAATGAATGAAATGTCCGATGCATGGTACAAGCTCCAGCGTCTCCGTCAGTATACGCGTAGATTCTGCGAGATCATAACCGGAGTAGACATCGCCCCCGACAAACTCTGTTTTCACCGTAACAACGGCCTCAAGCGGGATATCCGGAGAGCAATCCCCATTTTCGGCATCCAAAACGACTTACCGTGGATGATCAGAATAGCAGAAACGATCAATAGTGCCGCCTACAATGCTCGGATCCAGGAATCATACTTTTGGCAACCTCCTAACCACAGTTATCGTGGAAATGGGAAGAACCATTCGACGGACTCCTCGACTCTGATGTAAGTGGACACCGTCGACCAGAGAGATGCACGAACCTGCTAGAACTGCAGAAAGGTCGAGCACATCCCTCGCAACTGCCGAAGCAAGTAGTAGGCCAAAAAGGGGGTGAAGTCGCAAAAAACTGAGTCGGTAAACGGCAAAGGTTAGGAGTACAAGGCGCAAATCTTGTCCGTAAGGAGCAATCTACGCCGAAAGATCGCCCATGTGAATGGCCTATATCACCACAGAGGGTTTCTAAGATCTCAAAGTTGGACGATGGGTACGAGGGCGACCAACCAGCGATAATGATAAAAGTACACCCTTGAGGATCTGAATGTTGTAGAACGGTACCGAGAACTATTAGATGGAGGAGCTTCACATAGCTTTGTGAGCAACGACATGATTCACAAACTGGGTTTGTAGAGCAAACCAGGGGTATTTGAAGGAAAAACCGTCGACAGGAGATTGCAGATATGGAGACTCTGAGAACCACTCCAACTACAAGTGGGAGAACTACGCGATGTAATGGTCTAGAGGTCTTTTCCAATAAGCGATCACAGAATCATCCTCGGACGAGATTTCCAACAGCGAAACAATCCGCAGGTTGTCTGCAACAGCGGCAACGTCTACGTAAAGATCGACGGCACCAAACGAAAACTTCCGCGTGCGGGATGGAACCCGAGAGCGGAAGCAGCACAGGCGAAAGCCAAATAACGACAACATGTGCAGCCGATACCACTCAATGTGGCCAAGCACTGCATACGACGAGGAGCTCATACGTGGCTCATACATCTCGAGCCAATGGGAGAATCGGAAGTGGCAGCAGTTGACTCATCATTGGCCTCATCAACCTCATCGGCATCAACAAAGTTTGTGATGGTACCCGAAGAGTTTACAACACTAATCCAAGAGTATGCAAACGTCTTCCCCGACGAACTCCCGAAAACCTTACCTCCTCAACGGGACATCGGCCATCGCATGGAGCTGAAGCCAGGCAGCAGACCTAGAGTTTAAGGGGCCTATCAGATGAGCGATAACGAGCAGACGGAGCTAAAAAACACAACTCGACGAGATGCTCGGTCAAGGGTTCATCCGCCCATCCACGTCACCATATGTCACACCCGTACTGTTTCTAAAAGAGAAAATCGGTGAGATGCAAATGTACGTGGAATATCGGGCGTTGAACGACGCTACCATCAAGAACCGCTATCCACTTCCCCGAGCTGATGAACTTTTCGACCAACTCTGAGGGGCTCGGATTTTCAGCAAAATCGACTTACGTAGCAGATATCACTAGATACGCATGGCAGATACCGACATCGAGAAGACGACGTTCCAAACTTGCTACGGGCATTTTGAGTTCATGGTGATGCCGTTTTGATTAAGAAATGGCCTGGTGACATTAATAGCAGCAATGAACATCTTCTGCCCATACCTCGACGGTTTTGTTGTGGTATATCTTGATGACATTCTGGTGTGCAGCCGCACCCCAGAGGAGCACGATGGACACCTTAAAAAATTCCTCGTAGTTTTATAAAGAGAAAAGTTATCGGAAAACTCTTGAAATGCGACTTTGGTCGTCGTTCGATCGAGTTTTTGGATCATGTCATCAACGGTGTACGGATCACCATGCATCTGAAAAACGTGGCAGCAGTCGCTGATTGGCCAACGCCGACCAACATTTGAGAATTTCAAGATTTCATTGACTTCTGCAATTACGAATGGCAATTCGTACAGGATCACGCCCGAGTGTCAGCGCCTCTTTCCGACCTCACTCAAAAAGAAAAAGAATGGCGGTGGGGAGACAACAAACAAGAAGCGTTCACCGCTTTGCGGAAAAATGGAAAAACTATGTAGCAGGTTGGGGCAGCAGCGTTGTTGATGCAGCGTGCGGGCTTCTATGCTTGTTGCTTAAGTCAGCTGCCCCCTCAGTCTGCTGCTCTAGAGTCTAAGTCTGGAAGCTCTGGGTTTGTTATTCAGAAACGCGCACGCCAGAGTTAGCGCCAGAAAGCAGCTGAAAACTGATAGTAACTGATTAGGAATGAAGAATAAACAGCAATGGGGGACCCCTCCAAGTTCTAGCCCCCCCCAGCTCTGTAGAGCTTGTTACTCAGTTCATCAGCCAATCAGAAAATAGCTAATTTCAGGCTGGCAGGTTTTCTCGGTGAGGCCTGCCAGACGGCCGACAGCCCANTGCTAGAAAAATAGTAGCGAGGAGTTATGGCAGCCTGAACCCAGGCAGTGCCCACGATGGTTTATGCTGCCAAACAGGGTCATGCAACATGCAACTGGGACCCTAGGCAGCGCATGACGACGCAGGCACGACAGTACGCGCTGGACGCATGCAGACAGCGACTGCGGTGGCAGTGACTGCCGGCAGCGCGACCACCAAGGAGGCCTGCCGATGGAGCTGAACATGTCGCCGGAGAGAGGGGGCTCCAGCGAACTGCGAGACGACCTCAGCGTGCGTCAGCTCCACCGGACGACACTCCATCAGCGTCGAGTCTCGCCGTCAGTCATCTGCACACCGATGTACACAAGCCGGGAGGACACAACAGAGCACAATGAGCGCAAAAACCAACACTCCCCCATGACTCACAGGCGTAGTGCACATGGGCGGGCAGAGACACGGTCAACACACAGACTCCCCCAGGACACGCAGAAATGCAGGCAAAGACAAAAAAAATGCAAGTCACGGACGCACGCCGACTGAACTCACAGCCTTCTTAAACGAGTCCCGCTTCAGTGCCTTGGTCAGGAAGTCAGCCAGCTGCCGTGCTGTCTCAACCCACACGATGCTGATGCTGGCGTCGTGCAACAACGAATGCACATAGTGATACTCAACATTGATGTGCTTTGTGCGAGTGTGATGCACACCGTCATTGTCTGCAACGGCCATGGCACTCTCATTGTCACAATGCAAGGTGATGGATGCGACAGACTAACGCAACTCGGACAACAGACGACGCAACCACACACTCTCACACACGCCTGAGCCAAGGGCCACGTACTCAGCCTCAGCAGTGCTGAGTGCAATGCACCCCTGCTTGCCACTCCGCCAGGACACAGCTGTGCCCCCGACCAGAAAGTTCCAACCAGTGCGACTCTTACCGTTTGGACTGCCGGCCCAGTCACTGTCGGTGTAACCCACTGCAACGACGGACGACTGACGGCGGAACATGAGGCCTCGCCGAGGGGTCGAGACGACATAGCGCTGTACTCGGATCGCGGCCTCCAAGTGGAGGTGACGCGGCTCCTGACAGAACTGGGCCAGGAGGTTAACGGCGAACGCGATGTCTGGACGCGTCGTCGTCGCCAGGAACATCAGTGACCCGATGACCCGCAGATACGTGGTCACATCAACTGGCTCCCCCACAACAGCTGGGTCATGAATCTTCAACTTCACCTGGCCATCGGGTGACATGGGTGAGGATGCGCTGGGCACGAGGGGCAAGTCCTCGGCGAAGCGAGTGGACAGGGTCTGCACATAGGCAGCCAAGTGGACATGCAGGATGCCCTGAGAGCGATCATGCTCGAGCTCCATGCCCAGGAAGACTCGGGCAGACACGAGATCCTTTATCTGGTAGGCGGCGTGCAGTAGGTCCTTGACGTGCTGGATGGCTGTCGCGTCTGGCGACGCAATGAGGAGATCGTCGACGTAGACCAGAACCGCGGCGAAGGTCTGACCTCGCGGGCTGATGAACAGTGCGGGGTCAGCGGTGCTGCGCTGGAGGCCGCCACGAAGAAGCGTACTGCTGATCTCCTGGTTCCAGCACCGAGGCGACTGCTTCAGGCCATAGAGGGCCTTCCGCAGCCGCCAAACTCTCCCAGTGCCGTCGTCGAAGCCTGGGGGCTGCGTCATGTAGAGCTCCTCACCCTCCAGTGAGCCATGGAGGAATGCGTTGCTCACGTCCATCTGATGCAGCTCCCACCCGTGCTGGGCAACCAGGTTGAACAATGCCCGGCTAGTGGAGAACCGGCCAACTGGGGCGAAGATCTGGTCGTAATCGATCCCAAGGACCTGAGCAAACCCCTTTACTGTGAGACGGGCCTTGTACTTGTCCAAGGATCCGTCAGGCTTCCACTTACGCCGAAAGACCCACTTGGCACTGATGGCCTTCCAACCTGGAGGGAGGTCGACGAGATCAGACACGTGGTGCTGTTGGATAGCGGCGAGCTCCTCGGCACAGGCAGCATCCCAATGTGCGGCCTCAGGGAGGCTCGAGCCTCGCATAGGGTGGAAGGGTCCTCTGGGCGCGCTGTGGACCGGACTGAGAGGGCATGTGCATCACGAGCCCCAGGTAGGATGCGTGCGAGTGCAGCCACAACAGCATGCCGATGCTCGTGATGAAGCATGGCGTACCCCAATGCAGAGCCCGGGTGAAGGTATGCGATAATGGCAGAAGTGGTCAAGCCGAGAGCCTTTGTGCCAGGGTCCTCACTCACGACCGTGGGAGTGGAGGAGACACGTGGAGCCACAGGGGGTCGAGGCGCCACGAAACGGGGAGCGACGGTCTGCGCGCTCACTGTCGGCCGAGGTCGGAGGCTGCCACCTGGGCCACGTGTGTAGCGCGGTCGGGCAGAAGATGGTGCTGAGTCCGACGGGCCGACGGAGGCGGACGGTGCTACTGGTTCGGAGGAGCCAGTAGACGCCACAGGCGCTGCTGGGCCAGAGGGGCCAGCGGACACAGCTGGGGCTGCCGGCCCAGAGGGGCGAGTGGACGCGACTGGGGCTGCTAGCCCGGAGGGGCGAGCGGATGCGACTGGGGCTGCTGGCACGGAGGGGCCAACGGACGCGACTGGAGCTGTCGGCCCGGAGGGGCCATTGGAAGCGACTGGGGCTACCGGCCCGGAGGGACCAGCGGACGCGACTTGGACTGCCGGCCCGGAGGGGCGAGCGGACGCGACTGGAGCCGTCGGCCCGGAGGGGCCATCGGAAGTGACTGGGGCTGCCGGCCCAGATGAGCCAGCGGACGCGACTGGGGCTGCCGGCCCGGAGAGGCCAGTAGATACCACTGGGGCAGCTGGCTTGGAATGGCCAGCGGACGCGACTGGGGCTGCCGGCCCGGAGTGGCCAGCGGACGCGACTGGGGTTGCCGGCCCGGAGGGGCCGGCGGACGCGACTGGGGCTGCCGGCCCGGAGGGGCCAGCGGACGCGACTGGGGCTGCCGGCCCGGAGTGGCCAGCGGACGCGACTGGGGTTGCCGGCCCGGAGGGGCCGGCGGACGCGACTGGGGCTGCCGGCCCGGAGGGGCCAGTAGACGCGACTGGGTCAGCTGGCTCGGAGGGGCCAACGGCCGCGACCGGGGCTACCGGCTCGTAGGGACGGAGTGATGTGTCACCCTGAGGTGACAGGACGGAGGACGGACTCACCACTCCCCCACGCGACGGGAGGGACACGGACGAGCCGGAGCGGATGAAGTCGCGGGGAAACAGGTCCTCGAAAAAGAGGGCATCGCGGGACTCGACGATGCAGTGTCGGGATGGGTCCCAGAAGCGCCAGGCCTTGGACTGACGAGACATGCCGAGAAAGGTGCAGGGGCGTCCGCGGGGGGCGAGCTTGCCACCCTGCTGTGGGGCGGGCAGCCACACAACGGCTACGCAGCCCCAGACGCGAGCCGGGCGGAGGTCAGCACGCCGACCGCACCAGTGCTGATAGGACGTGGACTGGCGGGGAAGGGGACCGTGGGGAACCCTGTTCCAGACCCAGGTCATGTAGGCCATGGCCTCAAAGTAGAAGCCATCGGAGAGACCGGACTCGACTCGCATGGTGCGGACGGCGTCGGCCATGGTACGGTTCAACCGCTCGGAGACGCCGTTCTGGGCGGGTGTGTAGGGCGCAGACGTCTCATGGCGGATACCACGGGAGGCGAGAAAGGTCGTGGCCTCACCCAGGTACTCGCCACCGCGATCGGAGTGAAAGCGACGAAGGGGGCGGCCACACTCGCGCTCCGCGAGGACAAGCCAGTCCTGAATGGTTCGGGCGACATCGCTCTTCTGCCGAAGGTAGAAGACCCAACGGTAGCGAGAGTAGTCGTCCGTCAGAGTGAGGACATAGCGGCCATGCTCACCGACGGACTCGGTGGGGAGAGGGCCCATGACGTCCGAGTGGACAAGGTGAAGGGGGGCGGAAGCCCGTAAGGAAGAGAGGGGGTACGTGGACCGGTGCATATTCCCCTGAGCGCAGTCAATGCACTCAGTGGGGCATGGGAGAGGGAAGGTCTCCGGATCAAGGCCCTTAGCTGGCTGGGTGCGGAGCATGCTCTCTACTGCGGCAGAGTGGACGTGGCAAAGGCGGCCGTGCAAGATGCGGGTGTGCTGAGGAGAAAGCGTGCTGGTAACGAACACATGACCGGTCGCAGCCGACGGGGAGGAGACGGGAGGGGAGGAAGAGAGGCAGGGAACGTGCCACAAGTTGCCACAGGCGGTGGCGTGCAGTACGACAAGACCCGACGGATGCAATGACACAGTGCCGACACCACGTGAGTGTACAACGTGCATGCTCATGCGGTCAAGGGCAGTCACGGACAGGAGGCTGAGCTCGAGACCAGGGACAAAGAGAACATCGGTCAAAAAGACGTCACCGGCTGGACCACGAAAACGAACGACGCCTACCCCACGGACAGGCAACACCTGTCCGGAGCCCGTCCGGACCCCAGAGACATCGCCGACGGGACCGAGCATACTGAAGGCCTCGCGAGAGGCCGTCATCTGATGCGTGGCCCCGGAGTCGATGATCCAGGTCTCAGCAGGGTCCTGGACAGGGGTTTCCAGATCAGTCACGGTCACATGGCAGCAAGCGAGGGACGCGGACACGGTGGACGGAGGAGCAGAACGAGACTGCCAGTCGTCAAGCCATGCAATGTCGTCAAGGAGTGGGGTGGATGAGATCACGGGAGACGACGAGACAGACGAGGAAACGGGACACGACCGTAGCTCAGTCTCAGTCATGCAGGGATGGGCCAGAGGGCAGGAGGTGACGCAACTCGCACTTCCCTGGGGAGGAGGGCGAGGGAGGCCAAGCTGGAGCGCGATGAACTGCTCCAGCTGACGCTCTCGGGATGACGGCCCAAGAGTGTAGACAGAATGTGGAGTGACGGCGCCGGAGCCCGGGTAGTAGGGTGACTGAGCCGGCGAAGGAAGCGAAGGTGCCGACGGCTGAGGGTAGTACTGCTACGGGTAGTACTGCTGCGGCGCGGGTGGCTGCAGGACAGACGGAGCTGTCGGAGTGGCAGAGGTGCTGGACGAGGTCGGAGTGGTAGGACCAGCAGCAGCTACGGCGGCAGAGGCGAGGCGGCGCTCCCGCTGGCGTCGCATGGTGGCGATGACGCGGGCCTCGTCCGTCGGGAGAGGGCACGTGTACCACCCGTGCCCAGGCTGGCCACAGTTGTGGCAGACCGAGCCAGTACCGCTGGGACCGGTCCATGACTGCTGCTGCTGCTGTTGCGATGGACCCTTGCCCTTCTTGTTCTGGCTTTTCTTCTTCTTCCCTGAGGGCGATGGGGTAGCTGTGACAGGGGAGGCAACGGCCATGGAGGCAATTGCGGGGGCAGCGACGGCAGGGGATGCAAGGGCCTCCGTGCGATGGAGTTGGGACTCCTGGCAAGCTTCCTCAATGCGAAGGAAAAGCTCATATGCCCAGGGCATGAGAGTGCCCTGGGCCTCCATGGTGGTGAGGACGTCCTGAGGGTAGTGGACGAAGACGTCCGCGTATGCGCTGGTGGCGCCGCGCTTGATGGTGAGGAGTGCGGACAGAGGGGGTGGAACCGACTTGCCGAGTCGACGGAGGATGTCCTCCGCTCGCTGCGAGTAGGCAGTGACCGTCTCGGCCTCCCCCATGTGTAGGGAGTTGAACTCCCGGAGCAGACGGCTGATCTCAGCGTCGCTGGACAGGCGATGGGGTCTGGTGAGGACGTGCCAGGCGGCTGCCGGGATTGGGATGGCGCCAGCGGTGAAGTCGCCGAGGAAGGGCTCCAGGGCAAGGCGGGAAGCTGGAGGGGCGACTGGTACAAGGGCGCGGACGGCGCAACCAGCGTCATATAGCTGGTCGGCCTGGGTGGAGTCGTAAGGGAGGGTGTAGTAGGCCCACAGACCCTCACCCTGCGCCCAGATCCGGAAGCTGAGCTCCCAGCTCCGGAACTGCTCGTCGGCCTGAAGCGGCGGTGGCGGCGTCTCAAAGTCCTTCTGCCTACGGCCGGCACCCAGAGTGGGGCCAAGGACGGAGGTCACTGTCTGCCGTTGGTGCTGAGTCTGCTGTTGTGCTAAGTAGTACGTGGCGGCGGACACAACGGGGCTAGCGTGCCCTGGAGGGATGAACGACGGCAGCACGCTGGTGGCGGTTTGGGAGGCGACTGGCTGTAGCACCGCAAGCTACTGTGTCAAGGCGGCGAGTTGTTGCTGACGAGCAGCAAGTGGGTCAGGGGTGCCGCCAACGTTACCAGTGGGCTGCTGCTGCTGTTGCTGCTGCTGTAGGGACGGCGGCTGCTGCTGCTGTAGCGGCGGTGGCTGCTGCTGTATGGGCGGCCGCATCTGCTACTGCAGCGGTGGTGGCTGCTGCTGTAAAGGCGGCGGCTGCTGCTGCTACAGCGGCAGTGGCTGCTGCTATATGGGCGGTGGCTGCTGCTGCTGCAGCGGCGGCGGCTGCTGCTGTAGAGGCGGTGGCTACGACTGCTATAATGGCGGCGGCTGCTGCTGCTGGTGCGGCGTCGGCAGCTGCTATTGCCGTGGCGGCGGCGGTTGCTCCTGCTGCGGCGGCGGCGGCAGCTGCTGCTCCTGCGGCGGCGGCGACTACTACTGCTGCAGCGGCGGCGGGTGCTGCTGCTGCTGCTGCTGCTGCAGCAATCATTGCAAGAAAGGAGGGGTAGGGGTCCCCCCATCAGAGGACCCCTCCTTGCCGGGGCTACCAGCCATGCCTTGGTGTCTGTGTTTTTTTTTGTTTTTTTTTGTTTTTGTCTTTATGTTGCTGATTTCAGCAGGAGGTTGGGGGAGTGGGGAGTCTACCAACTCCTCTAGCCTTCCCCCTTTCCCCTTTTCCCCCTCTTCTCGCCCTCCTTTTTTTAGTTGATAACGTCAGTAGTGACGTCAGTAGTGACGTCAGCAGAGGGGTGCTGACGTCAGCAACGGCAAATGTTGGGGCCGCCGCTACTGCTGTTGGTGCTGATGCTGCTGCATCCGCTGCTGCTACTGCTATTGCTGCTCCTGCTGCTGCTGCTGCTGCTGCTGCAGAAGTTGTTTGCTACTGCTGCTGCTACTGCGGGTGTTGCAGCTGCTGCTGCTGTTACTGATGTTGCTGCAGTTGCAGCTGCAGCTGCTGGTGCCGCGAGCTGCAGCAGCTGCTGTGGCTGCTGCTGCTGCAACAGCGAGCTGCTGCAGCTCGCTGCTACTGCTGAGTGCTGCTACAGCTGCTGCGTGCTACAGTAGCTGCTCGCTGTAGCTGCAGGCTGCTGCAGCGAGCTGCGGGGTGGGGGATTTTTTTGTTGTTTTTTTTCTTCTCTTTTTTTCATGTCACAGCGGGCAGCAACCCGTTGTCTGCTGTGAGCAGCGGGCTGCTGCTCGCCTAGCAGCAGCGAGCTGCTGCTCGCTGGCAGCATCGGCCTGCTGCTCGCTGCTCGCTCGCTGCGAGCAGCGGGCAGCAGCAGCCGCGGCTGGCAGCTGCCAGCTGCTGCTCGCTACTGCTGCTGCTGCTGCTTTAGCTGGCGGCTGCTGCAGCTTGCTGCAGCAGCTGCTGCAGCCCGCTGCTGCTGCTGCACGCTACTGCAGCTGCTGCGTGCTGCGGCTGCTGCCTGCTGCTGCTGCGGGCTACTGCAGCGGGCTGCTGCTGCTGTTGCACGCTGCTGCTGCTGCTGCGCGCTGCTGCGAGGTGCTGCTGCTGCGGGCTGCTGCTGCTGCTGCTGCGAGCTGCTACTGCTGCTGCTGCGGGCTGCTGCGAGCTGCTGTTGCGGGCTGCTACGAGCTGCTGCTTTTGCCTGCTGCTGCTGGTGGTGCCAGTCACTGCACTTGGGTGATTTTGCCGCGTGCGTCGTCGCCCACAGACGTCAGACGCCGCCTGCCGCTCACCTCCTCGCGTCACGCGTGGGGGTCAGTGCTGCCGAAAAATTTCGGCAGCATTTCCCCTGGCGCAGTGGCCATGGGAAAAATTCTGACGCCGCCACCTGGAAGGTCAATGCTGTCAAAAAAAATCCGGCAGCATTTCCCCTGCACTGGCGCGTATGGGGGTCCGCCGGCGTTGTCTGGCACCTGTTCGCCAGTCTTCTGCTGCTGCTACTACGCTCTGGCTCTGATACCAAAATGGAAAAACTATGCAGCAGGTTGGGGCAGCAGCGTTGTTGATGCGGCGTGCGGGCTTCCACGCTCGTTGCTTAAGTCAGCTGCCCCCTCAGTCTGCTGCTCTAGAGTCTAAGTCTGGAAGCTCTGGGTTTGTTACTCAGAAACGCGCGCGCCAGAGTTAGCGCCAGAAAGCAGCTGAAAACTGATAGTAACTGATTAGGAATGAAGAATAAACAGCAATGGGGGACCCCTCCAAGTTCTAGCCCCCCCCCCCCAGCTCTGTAGAGCTTGTTACTCAGTTCATCAGCCAATCAGAAAATAGCTAATTTCAGGCTGGCAGGTTTTCTCAGTGAGGCCTGCCAGACGGCCGGCAGCCCAAAACCCGGGCGTCGTCTGTTTTGCCTGAAAACTGGACCATACCATAATACCGACGCTGAGAACGCAGCCGTGCGGTCAGAATCTGCTAGAAAAATAGTAGCGAGGAGTTATGGCAGCCTGAACCCAGGCAGTGCCCATGATGGTTTATGCTGCCAAACAGGGCCATGCAACATGCAACTGGGACCCTAGGCAGCGCATGACGACGCAGGCACGACAGTACGCGCTGGACGCATGCAAACAGCGACTGCGGTGGCAGTGACTGCCGGCAGCGCGACCGCCGAGGAGGCCTGCCGATGGAGCTGAACACGTCGCCGGAGAGAGGGGGCTCCAGCGAACTGCGAGACGACCTCAGCATGCGT
>SZWC01005890.1:32004-43640 GCA_023375785.1 Penium margaritaceum
ATATAGATATAGATATAGATATACATATAGATATAGATATAGATATACATATAGATATAGATATAGATATAGATATAGTTAAAGATATACATATAGATATAAGGATAGATATAGACATATATATATATGACGATATAGATATAGATATAGACATAGAAATAGATATACATATAGATATAGATGTAAATATTTGTACATATAGATAAATATATAGATATAAGTATAGAAATAGATACAAATATAAATATACATATCCAAATACATAAGTAGTATCATGTCTGAACATTTATACATATCTATAAATGAAAATACTTAGAAAAAGAAAATTAAGATATCTAAACATCTATGTGCCTTTATATATATATCTATAAATATCTACATATCTATACATATACATCTAAAATGTCTATACATACATATGCATAGATATTTATATACTATATCTATATCTTTATCTTTATCTATATCTATATCTATATCTATATCTATATCTATATCTATATCTATATCTATATCTATATCTATATCTATATCTATATATCTATATCTATATCTATATCTATATCCACATCTATATCTATCTATATATCTATATCTATATCTATATCTATATCTATATCCACATCTATATCTATCTATATATCTATATCTATATCTATATCTTTATCTTTATCTATATCTATATCTATATCTATATCTATATCTATATCTATATCTATATCTATATCCACATCTATATCTATCTATATATCTATATCTATATCTATATCTATATCTATATATATATATCCATATCTATATCTATATCTATATCTATATCTATGTATATCTATATTTATATCCATATCTATATCTATATATGTCTATATATATATATATCTATATCCATATCTCTATCTCTATCCATATCTATGTCTGTATGTATATGAACATCTCTATATATACATATATATCTATCTATATCTCTATATATTTTTCCATATATATATCCTTTTTAATCCATATATGTTTGTATATATTTATGCATTTAAAAATCCAAAATGATTAATTTATGTAACTACATCCATAGCTATACTTGTTTGTACATTTCTATGTATATTATATTGCATTTACTTATAAATCAATATTTCTATCAGATACGAATGTAAATGGAGATATTATAGCCATTTTCTTACGTCATATCCATGTATATAAATTAGTAGTTTCAGAACCATATTCATATGATTCCCTTTATGTATGTACATGTAAAGTGACACATCTGGGTCCATATCTATAGTTATTTAGCCAATTAATTTTTATAATTTAAATTATACCTTAATTTGTGTCCATCATGTCGTTTCTTTTTATATCCTTCTTCACCTGTACTACTCGATGTTTTTTTGTTCTTTAAAACTGCTTGATGGCTTTATGCGACACGCCTCGCTCCCTTTCTGCTACAGCCGTCTTCTGATTGTCGTTTGAGGCTTTCCGGTAGATTTGTCTTCGATCTTTCCGGTCGTCACCTGCCTGCTCAAGGAGATGGACGCATCGTCGGTGTCACAAGGGTCGCGGGACCCGGACCGGACCCACCCCCCCCNATCTGAAGTAGGAAGTCGACGAGAAATATTCTCGTGATTCCCCCACGCACAAGCATGTCGAAATGTATTGCAAACCCTTCTCGTTTGTGTTACAAATATATCTCGAAAAATCCTCTCTCGAAAGCCCTTTTTTTGTCGTACCCCCGTCGGCATATGACGAAATTCGTCATTGGCGGGTGTCAAACGGCAGCAAACGGATCGCAATCTTTTCCCATATGCCAGGCGGGAATACATCCTTCCAATCTACATGTATGCGGTAAAATTACGCGGAGGCGAAGGTATCTGGAGTGAATGGTTCCCGTTGAGGTGTCGCGTAAACGACGCCTGGAACGCAGGTACCTGGAACTGAACGCCTGGGACGTGACTGGATTAGCGCACGCCTCGAGAAACCTAAGGCGGCGCAGTAATTTCCCGTTTTTCCAGTAACCAGGTTGCTTGATACCAACATTGAATTTTCCCAGGAAATACGGAGCGCCTAGCACCTGATTCCGCGTGCGCCAGCTGTCGCACGCGGAATCAGAGGCTAGCGTGAAATGGGATGGAGGTTGACCGTGCCACTCGATTGACTAGTCAAATCCAGTGCTGCCAACCTGTCGCACTGGGCCCAGCACGTTTCTTGCCAACCGACGAGGAGTCACAACAGCAGTCGTGTCTCACCGAGGACCTACGCGGAAGAAGAATAGCCTCATTTGGAAATTACGGATTTATCATGAACACAAACTAGGTCTCGATGGCTCGTCTGCTCTGTAGGCGAGCGACACAAACATTTTGCATACATGTCAGGAAATTTTTATGGATCATTCTCGACTTCTGGTTGAGAATGATCCAGAATTTTTCTGGTAGTTGTCAATCACTGGGTAGACGGTCTATCTGTACCAATGTATTAAAACGTTGAGATGCTCGTGGATCATCCTGGTGGTAGGACGACGTAGTTTTGTACCGTTTCGCAGTCACATTGATGTGGAAAGTGAGACCACTGGAAGAAAGCCATTGTCGGCATTGCACTTGGATAGGCCGGCCGCCGAACGATTGTCTAGAAAGTGGAAACTGTCTGATTTGGAATAGAACAGATCCCGATTCGAAGAATGACCCCATGCTTGAATTTCAGACGTCACAGTTCGTCAGAACGATGTTTCTTGTAGGATTCGAATGTCGTTATTGAGTTTTTCTTTGTGAATGAGGACTCAACTGCTGCTGATGCAGGTTGAGCCCACGTTTGACGTGTGTTCACACGTGCTACCTTCCTCCTTGCACCCAATATCCCGAAGTGAGTTCGAGTGAGCAGCTGCACCGAAAGGGATGCGGAGACGCAACTCCAGCAATGTCCATGACGTGGTCGACGCCGATGCATACAAATGTGGACGGAAGCGTGGGCCCTGCCACTGGCTTTCCAACGCAGCGGTAACTGTCATTCTGTCAGCACGAGCCAAAACAGAGATCGCAATCGACAACTCACCGAAGGTACAAGAAACGACATGGAAACAGCACAGCTTCAAGGGTTTGGGAATGCATGCAAACGGCAACGTTACGAGGTACCCCGTTCCGGATTTTTTAAAACGCTATCAACCCCGTTCGAATGATTTTGACTTCCATTCGCCCCGTGTTTCGATTTTTGGTCCCCATAAGCACCGACATCAAAACTTTAATTTCAGAACGCCCCGCAGCCAGAGTGTCGGTACAAGGTACCCCGTCGGGTACATGGTCATTGTCCAGATATTTCCATTTTGCGACTTGAGTGTAATCTCTCAAATAAAAATGTTATTGTTATCAAACATTTTTATGAAGTAAATGAGACCTTCCAAAAAGGCGGGGCGGGTGGGCGGATACATTGCACAACGTCATTTAGGGAGGGGGGGTTTGAAAAACAAACACGCGAGCAATTCAGAGATGACACCTAACGATAAGAGGCTTTTCCATCTGTTTCTTAGGACGTGTTCCGAGATATAGGAAAAACGCCAAAAATACCTTAGACGACTCAATACGGAAACGGGGTATATTGTGACGTTACGATATACCCCTCATGTCGGGGTATATTGTAACGAAACAATCTACCCCGCGGGCCATCGCAGGGTTTACTGTGACCCAAAAAGTAAGGACGGGGCTTTTGTGAATAAAAAAATGAAAGGCGCGGCGACCTGTGCTCAATTTTTCGGCGACGGGGGGTTTGGGGAGTTCCGTTTCTAAACCCGGGGTATCTAGATATTTTCTTCTGCATGCAAATTCCGATCAAAGAACATCGTGCCCGCAGGTCGGAATGGGTGAATGACACTAAACACACTTCATCAACCCACTCAACTCTTGGACACACTCCGTCCTCTGTCTGATGACGCAGTACAAGGCTAGATGGATCGTCGCGGGCGTGCGTGGGTGAGCGAAACGGTTTCACCCGTATTCACTCATATTCACCTATTCCCACCTGCGGGCAGTCATAGCTACGATCCCAGCCCAAGAATAAGTAAAAAGATAACACCCACACACCATGTTCAATATTTGAGAATTACGCCGCATGGAACATTGGTGTTTCAGTGGTAGAAGCTGAATAAAGATATCAGAATGAAAGATTTTTTGTTTTTGGGAAACTTTTCAAGTCAATTTATTTTGATTTGATGACAAATGTTGGAATTGTCATGTGCAAACATACTTTTAAATAGAGCGGAATGTGGGTGCACTATTACACCGAACGGAGCGTGGATGGTGAACAAGTAGAAGTTGCGAGGCAAAACAAGATGTATAGTTGGGGAAAATTGAGTAATTCATATTAAGCGATAAGTGTATTTCGATGACTAGTGTGGAAACGATTCAACATATACATACAATTGACGAGTTATGAATGAAGCATACTCAGGGTTCGTTGGGTCAGGTGTCGAGCGACGCGTGCTGAGTCGCGTGGTGAGTGGTCGCATTCTAGAAGGTCAGCTGAGAAATCGGGGGTCATCGAGAATCGACGGTGAAGATGCGCGATGCATCTTTATAAATCTGGATTCGTCGAGAGTCATCGAGAAGTCGACCAAAAGGTCGTGACACTTCTGTTCGTAGGTTCGCGAGAGCGGTCGAAGCTATTAGAAGGTTCGGGGATATTCACTTGGGGCATGGCAATTGGCCAGTTTGCCATCGGCCGTCGGAGTGAATATCGCGGTTCTTGCGATGTACTAGGCTGTTTGTGTAATAACATAAATGCCCTCTTGAGAAGATATGGGACTCGTGTACGTCTGGTACGTAACCCTTCGGCCCCTTTTAGCCACGACTTCTCGGCGCGCGTACAGTTGTGGCCGAAAGACGGCGGTAGTATCCATCGATGAGATGATTGACGTCTCGAAGGTTGTTGTAAGGCTCCCAGTTGTTGTGCGCAGCATCATAGCCGTTCCAGTTGACGAGATAATTGTTGTGATGTTGTCAGTCATACGCAGTTGTACAGTTGATTGTGACCACTCGGCCGTGTCCATGCTCGTGCAGATCCTTGAGGCGGACCCAGCTGGAGACGGAGTTCCCTGAGGTGGTGCTCCACCCGCTGGAGGCAGCCTGGCAGCCTACCCAGTGTACCAGAGGGCTCCCACAGCCCACGGACTACGTTTGGAGGTCTTCAGGATTTTCTCGGTGGACAGCCCTGCCAGGCTGATTTACATGTTTGTTTTCTTACACTCTCCGGCTGTTNTGTCAGTCATACACAGTTGTACAGTTGGTTGTGACCACTCGGCCGTGTCCATGCTCGTGCAGATCCTTGAGGCGGACCCAGCTGGAGACGGAGTTCCCTGAGGTGGTGCTCCACCCGCTGGAGGCAGCCTGGCAGCCTACCCAGTGTACCAGAGGGCTCCCACAGCCCACGGACTACGTTTGGAGGTCTTCAGGATTTTCTCGGTGGACAGCCCTGCCAGGCTGATTTACGTGTTTGTTTTCTTACACTCTCCGGCCATTGCCGGACGTAGGCGTCTGACCAGTCGTTGCGTCTGTCTTTTCGTCGTGCATCCGTAGGATCAGACGACGCTCCGTTTGGACGCCTGTGCGCAGAGTTATGGCCAAAACAGTGGTTTGGGGCCGGTTCAGGTTTGACAGGCACCGCCGCGTGCGTCACCCGCCGTGAGCCGTGGCGGCTATTTATGTTGTGGACCTGTCGTTTTTTATCTCTCTCTGCACATTCCCTAAACTGCAGCTTCTGAGACTTGCCTTGTCTCTCTTAGCCTGACTCTTGCTGTTCTCGCACCCGCTTGCATGCTAGTGCGTCAGGCTGACAGGTCTGTGTCGCCACGTCAGCAGCAGCATTGCTAGGAAACTACAGTGAAGTTTCTCATGGTATCAGAGTGGCGAGCCAGAGCTCGCACAGCTGCGCAGTAGAGACGCAGCGTTTGCAGCAGCAGTGAGCGACAGCAGCACCAGCCCTGAGTGGCAGCAGTAGCACAGCCCACCGCAGCAGTAACGGGTCCTGTGAAGGGGAGCCACCACCACGCAGCACTGGACGCGGCCACGACAGCCGCAGCAGCCAACACAGCCGTGGAAGCAGCAGCGGGGGCGGCAAAAGGGAGTAGCTGCGGCAGCAGCAGCCGCGGCAGTGGCAGCTGCGGCAGCAGCAGCCGCGGCTGTGGCAGCCGCCGCAGCAACAGCCACGGCCTTGGCGGCAGCTGCTACAGCCAGCAGCGGCAGCAGCAGCCGCGGCAGCAGCCAGAAGCCGCGACAGCGGCCAGCAGCCGCGGCATCAGCGAGCAGCGGCTGCGGCAGCAACAGTAGCAGCCGAGGCTGCTGCAGCGACAGCGCAGCAGCGCAGCGCAGCAGCAGCCGCTGCGCAGCAGCAGCGCAGCGCAGCGGCGGCAGCGCAGCAGTGCAGCAGCAGCAGCGCACCGCAGCAGTGGCAGCGCGGCAGCAGCATAGCGCTGCCGCGGCTACGCGGCAAGCGCAGCAGCAGCGCAACAAAAGCGGCAGCGCAGCAGTGCAACAGCAGCGGAGCAGCGGCAGCGCAGCAGCGCAGCAGCACAGCAGCAGCGGCAGCGCAGTAGCAGCAGTGGCAGCGCAGCAGCGGCAGCGCAGCAGCGGCAGCGCAGCAACAGCGCAGCACTGCCGCGGCTGCGCAGCAGCAACAGCAGCTCAGCGGCAGCTGCGCAGCGCAGCAGCCGCAGCACCGCAGCAGAGCAGCAGCAGCGCAGCGCAGCAGCATCAGCAGTGGCAGCGACGATGCCCGCAGCCCACTGCTGACATCAGCAGACCCATGCTGACGTCAGCAGTGAGCACGCTGACGTCATCAGAGACTTAGTGAATTTTTTGACAAAAAGTCAATTTTTGCCAGCGTTTCAACTCCTTGAGAAATGCTGACGGTTCTGCGTTCAAACGATTTCCGCACCGCCTCAGCATGGAGCCGAGCAGCTCCAAGGGCAAGGAGCTGGAGGACACCGTCACGAGCGGGGGCCGCAGCCCACGCTCAAAGGCGATTGACTTCCTGCTGGTGGAGCAGTCGTCACTCCGCCAGCGTTAGGATGAGCAGTCAGCTATACTGCGGCAGATCCGCGATGCCTTGGTCTCTCTGTGTGGGACACCGGGACATCAGCCCAGGAGTGAGAGAGAGGCAACCCCATCGGCCGAGGAGTCTGCTGGTCCCACTGTCGCCCCTGCACGGAGACGAGAGTCCATGGTCGAGGAGTGGGATCAGGCGCCACCTCCCACTGGGGAGGACGCGCTTCGCCGGCTGATGGAGCAGATGAGGAGCCTGCGCATTGAGACACCGGCGCCCAGTCCGANCGCTACGACAACAAAGCGGGGTTTGACTGTTGGGAGGTGCTGTTTCAGGTATGGGCAGACTCAGAGGGAGTCTGGCCCTACTACCACAGCCAGTACCAGACGGCTGATCCGCTCCAGTCCCATACGGCAGCGCGTGCCATGCGTGGACTGCTGTATGCTGTTCCACAGGAGACAGTGGTCGACTTCCGCCCCTTCCTGGGTGCGCCTGTGACAGGAGCAGGCGCAGACCCGCGCCGCGGCTGGGACCTGGCGCTGACCCTACTTGCAGCAAAGACTCACGCGACCCGGTCAGCGCGCCTTTGCGAGTTCCACTCCCTTCATCAGGGATCCTCGGAGTCAGCAGCTGATTATTGGCGTCGGGCCATGCGCCTGTACACTCGTCTGGGCACCGGAGGCGGCTCTCAGCTCTGGGCGCTCGACACCATCATGCTGGGAGTGCGCCCCGAGCTCATTGACACCTTCTCCCGCCTCGACCAGGACGTCCTCGCGTCCATGTCCGACACCCTGTAGCTGCTGCCCTGGGCGCGGCGGTACTTCTTCCAGGTCACGACAGCTGACGAGGCAACCCGCGCGCATCGGTAGGGCGCCATGGCCACAACAGCAGTGGGAGCAACGTCCTCTACGCCTTCCACACCGTCGTCCACCTTCACCCCCACCAGCTCCACCTCTGCCTCTCTTGCTTCCTCCCCTGTTACTCCGACGGCCACTGCAGCAATCGTGAAGGGGAAGAAGGGGAAGAAGAAGAGGGGACCGCAGCAGCCTTCTGGTGGCACCGGACGGGCGGTCCGCTGCCACAACTGCGGCGGACCTCATCACTACACTGAGTGTCAGCAGGAGCTGGACTGGGCGAGGATCACCGGCGGTCTTCAGGCAGCCCACGAGGAGCGGATCCGCACTGGAGCAGCAGCCCGTGCCGCAGCGACCTCGGGTGCAACACCGGCGACAGATCCTCCGCCATCCGGGGGGAGTACCACGCCGGACCCGAGAGACCAGACCATCGCGGAGCTACGTCGACTGCTGGCACTTCGCTCACAGGGAGGTGCGAGTGTGCTGTCACAGCCGAGTGGTCCACAGACTGACTGTCCATCTGTGTTTGTGGCACGTGGTCATACCTGTGGGGGGGCTGCGTCGCCTGGTGAGGATGAGTCTGACAGCACAGAGTGGTTGGATGAGTCACATCGTCGTGCATTGTCCCGCTTTCCTGCCACACCTGCTGAGCGTCCAGCAGAGGCAGCGTGCTCCGTTGCTCATTGTACCGTGACCACCACAGGTCGTGAGACGAGTGGCCACTGGATCATTGACTCAGGGGCCACTCACCACATGACCTGCGACCGTACCGCCTTTTTCGTGCTTGGTCCTGTTGGGTCTGTTCGGTCAGTGCGGACAGGTTCTGGGCAGTCACTACCTGTTCAGGGGACAGGGGTCGTACGGTTCGATGGTCCGTCTAGTCCCGTGTACCTTTCTGACGTGCTTTTCGTGCCTGATCTCGAGCTCAGCCTGCTCTCTGTCCATGCCTGCACGAGGATGGGTCTCTCTGTTCACCACTCCGTTGATGATGCCACGATCACTGCACTTGACACTTCCACGGTTGTGTTGCGTGCCTCTGTTGTGGATGACCTGTATCGCATGGTGCGCTGTTCTGCTCCTGACTCTCCCCCGTGCTCATCTGCCCTCGTCTTTGTCACGGGGGTGTTGTCTCCTGACCACCAGCGCCTGTTACACCGGTGCTTGTGTCATGTGAGCACGGACACTGTGTCCAGGCTCATTTGTACACAGCCCGCTCTCGGTCTTGACGCGGCTTCCTTCAAGAAGCCGCCCAAGACCGACTGTCTGTTCTGCGCTCAGGGCAAGATGCATCGCTGCACCTACCCTGCCTCCGTCACTCGCGCGTAGCATCCCCTGGAGCTTGTCCACTCGGACCTCCTCGGACCTCTCCCTGTCGAGTCTGTCGCTGACCGTGGTCGGTATGTTCTTCCCCTCACGGATGACTTCACCCGCATGCGGTGGGTCTACTGCCTCCGCCACAAGAGTGATGCCGCTCTAGCCGTGCGCTTGTGGCTCGTGATGGCCGAGCGTCAGTCTCGTCACTCCCTCCACACCTTCCGCTCTGACCGCGGCGGTGAGTATCTCGGTGAGCTGACCACTCACTTCGCCGAGCTTGGCATCTGTCACCAGCTCTCGGAGCCTGCTACGCCACAGCAGAACGGTGTGTTCGAGCGCTGGAACCGCACCATGGAGGATGCGGTTCGCGCTATGCACGCTGAGTGCGGTCTCCCGGAGTCCTTCGCCTTCGAGGGCTTCGCCTACATGACGTGGGTCTGGAACCGCCTCCCGCATGGTCCCTTGCCGGACCACGTCACGCCGTATGAGCTGTGGTTCGGTCACCGTGCGGACCTCAGGCATGCTCGCGTCTGGGGTTCCTTGGCCTGTGTCTGGTACACCGAGGACCAGCAGGGGTCCAAGGTCTCTCTGCGCGGCCGGATGTGTGCCTTCCTCGGTGTCTCCTCGCGCTCCAAAGCGTGGCGTTTCTGGGATGCGGGTCGCCACCGCATCGTTGAGTCGCGCGACGCGCTGTTTTTTGAGGCACTGTCGTACCGCGACCTGTCTGCCATTCTTATCCAGGCAGCGTCTCATGTTCCCACCTGTGAGGCCTCCCGTCGGATGGGGGTGTCTGCCCCACAGGGTGAGTCCGTCAGGGGTGCCTCCGGGGTGGGACCGTTGCTGGCCACCATTGACCCGGCCATCATTGCTGTCGGGCCTGTAGTCTTTACGCCTGCCCCACTTGCGCCCGCCACGACTGTCTCGCCCGCACCTACCGCGCCTGTTTCGCCTGCCGGAGCTGTACCTGTCTCACCTGCGCCTGCGGCGCCTGCCTCACCCGCGCCTGCCGCGACTGCCTCGTCCGCGCCTGCCGCGACTGCCTCGCCCGCACCTGCAGCGCCTTCTTCGCCTGCCGGAGCTGCACCTGCCGCCTCTTCGCCTGCGGTGCCTGCCTCACCCGCGCCCGCCGCGACTGTCTCGCCCGCGCTTGCCGCGACCGTCTCGCCCGTGCCTACAGCGCCTGCTTCGCCCGCGCCTGCCGCGCCTGTCTCGCCCACGCCTGCAGCGTCTCCAGATACAGCACCTGCTCTCCCCTGTGCCTGAACCGTCGGTCAGCTCAGACTCGGGCTACTCCCGTGGACCAGGTGGGCGTCTCCGCCCACTGGCCTCACGAGCACCTCCGACTGCGGTTGTGCCACCCAGACGACGCACGCGCAGCGTGCACAGTGGTGACCCTGGCACGAAGGCTCTCGGCCTGAGTGTCCAAGGCACCTACATGGAGGTGCACCCAGCTTGTCCCGTTGGGCACCAGCTGATCGCTGACGAGCACGAGGCTGCACAAGCAGCTGCCGCTGACCTAGTTGTGGTCCGCCCGACCCATGAGGCATGTGTCCTGGCCACCCGGAGCTCTCCTTTGACGGTCCCTGATCCAGACACGTTAAAGGAGGCTCTCTCAGGAGAGGATGCTGAGCAGTGGCGGGCCGCCTGTGAGGACGAGCTCAGGGCCATCCAGGAGCACGGAGTCTTTGAGCTGGTCGACCGTCCTGAGGGACGGAAGGTCGTGCAGGCCAAGTGGGTCTTCCGCAAGAAGGTGAAGCCTGACGGCTCACTGGACCGCTATAAGGCCCGCTTGACTGCCAAGGGATTCTCTCAGGTTGAGGGGATCGACTTCACTGACACCTTTGCCCCTGTTGGCCGCATGACCACAGCTCGCGCGCTGCTTGGTGTGGTCGCTCACCATGACTGGGAGCTGCACCAGATGGATGTGAACAATGCGTTCCTCCACGACACCTTGGAGGAGGAGATCTACATGGTCCAGCCACCTGGGTTTGAGGTCGAAGGCAACAAGGTCTGGCGCTTGCGCAAGGCCTTGTATGGCCTGAAGCAGTCGCCCCGGTGCTGGAACCGAGAGATCACTCGCACCCTCACTCAGGCCGAGTACGTCCAGAGTGATGCCGACCCGTCACTTTTCATCCGACGGACAGCCGAGCACCTCACTGCCATTCTGGTGTATGTGGACGATCTCCTGATTGCGTCTCCTTCACTGGAGGCCGTGAAGGAGGCCAAGGCGGTCCTGCAGGCCGCCTACAGGATGAAGGACCTTGGTCCAGCGGCTGTTTTCCTCGGGATGGAGATTGTGCGTGATCGTCGTCGACGGACACTCCTCCTCCATCAGGCACGATATGCACAGGTTGTGGGGGAGCGGTTTGCTGACCTCCTTGGCGCTGTTCCCGCCGCCTCGTCACCCATCACTCCCGACGGGCAGGACGCCCTGAAGGTGACAGACCCAGCCGATCT